>MCJB01007080.1:62559-102565 GCA_002018475.1 Nicotiana obtusifolia
GGGGGGGGGGGGGGTGCAAATGAAGCACCAAGATTCGGACATGGCCAAACGTGAGAGGAATCGAGCAAAACCAAGAATTGAGGCCAAATGGAAGACGATTAAAGAGAACGAATGAGAGGTCGAAATATCCACCATCAACCGATATTACGGCACGAATCTTGCTCGATATCAACTGGGGATCATAATTTTCTAGAACAGAAGGATTTTTACCTTACTTAGATTTGTACTAAGATTGAAACTCCCCTACTATATAAAGGGGAGAACCTTTTTAATTTTCAACCACTGTTGACACGTATATGAAAGCAATAAAGTTTATTTTTGTCTTTTAGCTATTGTTCAAAGTGTTCTTCGATTACTCTTTTCTTCAAGTTGCAACTGAGCCTGTCTCGAGGGCTCGATTGGAATCAGTTTCAGCGTCCAACTTAAAGCCAGGCTTAATTGTTCCATCACGTTTGGTTTGATCGTTTTATTTCTCTCCAATTCAATTATTTGCTGTTCTTAGATCATTTGTGTTAAATTAAATCGCATATTCTTTAAATCACGTATAAATTTAATTGTTATTCATTTTAAGGGTAAACAGAACTAATGGAGGTTGATCTTAGAATCAGTTAAAAACAAACTGAAAACCAGTCAGAATGAACATATAGTTAATTTTAGATAGAATGAGTCGAGATGCTCCTAAATTTGATGATGTTTATTAAACGTATATCTGAAGTTTACGTTAACATAATTGTCCTCCTGAATAAGACATTTCAATATCCTCGACCCCCTACATGATCTCTACTGTCATGTAAATTTTTCAGTCTACTTGATATTTTTTAAAATAAAATATATATTTGTACATTTTTAAGTCCACTAATTATTTAGATCATCTTTTTCCGATCAAATTTGTAAAAAACTTGGAATAAAATTATTTTGGGTATAATTTTTACTTGGCTAAAGATAATAATATTCTAATCAAATTAATAAACATATGGGCCAAAAAAAGAATAAATATACAGTTAAAATAAATAAATATTGCATATAAGAAGTTCTAAAAAATATGCAGTCGGAACTTCATCATTTTGAATAAAACTGATAAATTCCAACTAAATAGTTTGCAAATTTAACCCAAAAAATAAATACACAGTTAAAATAAATAATTAATGCATGAAAAGAAGAAATACACATATTTTTCTAGAAAATAAACTATTTGAATTATTTTACTTTGGCTAAACCTTATTTTTATTGGGCTAGAATAATGTAGTTTCAGTTGCATATTTGGCCCGAAAAAAAAAAAAGAAATACATTTTGAAACAAATAGCCGTTGTATCTAAAGAACAGAAAAAATGTAATAGGGATAAATATACAAATGCATATATTAAAAATAAAAAAAAATAAAAAAGAGAGAGAGAGAGAGAAAGAGAGAGAGAAATACAGTTAGAATTCGCGACACTTTCGACTACTGTAGAGTGACAGTTAAATATAATTCTTAATTTTTTTTCGTTTTCCGAATGAAGCAGTCGGACATTTGGTCAAATAGACAGCTACTTCTCATCCCACAATTAATCGACTACGGTAGTAAAAACTTCTACCCGCAGATTTTTCTGCTAAAATATTACTTCTACTGTAGTCAAACGTAATTATGTATGATAAAAAAAAATTACAAAAATATAAATATGCAGTTTTCGATTATTGTAATCAAAAAAATTATCAGAATAGCGATTAAAAATCTATAGTCGGGCGGTGTAGTCATAAAAGGTGAGTTTTTGGTAGTGAAATAAATAAATTATCTTGTATTTGATTATGTAGCAATTAATAATTAAAAAATAACTCACTTAAATTGCTATTATTTTAATTTTTCTTTCCGCCCATGCGTCTAAAAGAGGGTATATTCACACTCTTTGCCATCAGCATTTAGAGGAACTAGACTATCAAATTACCAAATTCAAGAATACACTAAATAAAAATCTAAGTTTAGAAGGATCTCGATCTATTTTGCCTTAATTTTTTATTACTAGAGAGCTTATTCATGATGTTAGTGAATAGTGATCCTGGCTTGGTACTTACTAATTACGTGGTTGCCTTTGGTTATCCAGATAATAAAACAAAACAAAAAGGTCCGAAATTATGATTGAGCACAGCAGAAAGGATGTTGGAGTAGGGAGGGTATCCTAAAGTTCCAAATAAGACAGTATTGCTTTCATTTGACATTTGATCACGAGAATATGGGAAGGAAACAGTTGGGACTGCTTTCCACTTTACAATTACATCTTTCTTTCGTTGTACTATTATATATTGCTTAAAATTATATTTGTGTTTAGTGTTTACGCAAAAACTTATTAATTTGCTATATTAAGTGACAAGATGCAATGAAATTGTGTTTTAATTATATATGATTTAGCAATAACAGTGCACATAAAGAACATATTATATATTTATTGATTTGCTATAAATATCGATATAAATAACTTTTTATTTCTAATGAGTTATATTAATTCATTTATCGATATCAAAGGACAATTACATAGAAGTAACACCGTATGCATGAGTAAAAAATTTAGAAGATTATTGAGTAGCCTATTGAAGATAGTGAAATTAGGTGTAAAAAGTTTTTATAAATCGTCAATGTATAAACTATACATTACAATTACAAAAACCGTAAAAATTAAACGAAAAGTACAATTTTATGTCCTGCATTCATCTCCCGCTCAGTACAATACTTGCACATACACGCACCCACCTACCTATTCCCTCATACATATATGTCATCATAAAAAAAGACATATCCTAAATGCCATCTTTCCTCAACAAAAACAATTCCATGAATTTCTTTTTCTTTGTTGTTTTTAGTGTATTACGTGGAGTTTCATGCTTCTCTGAACACTTTAGAAATGCTATTTAATTAAAAGTAAAAAAATTGAACTAGTTTGACTTTCTATTTTCCTTCACTTTTTTCTTCTTATTTTCTCTTTCTTTTCTTATTTATTTATTTGATTCTCAAATAAGGCCGATTACTAACCTCCAGTCCACTACCAACCTGTTGAGTTTTCTCCTCATTCAATAAAGAATCCAAAAATAACTTAGCACATTAAGATGTTTTCGGTGACCAAACAGTATTCAATTACTTGAGGGGAAGTAAAAGAAAAGGAGTATATAAAAAAGGAAAATTCTACAACTTACTATATTCAAACAGAAATATGTGCCGCACGCAGAGAAAGCAGAATGTTTTTTTGTTCTGATTCATCTATAGTTCATTCTGTGGTCAAATTCCAAAGAAAGACTTGAGAAGAATTAATTAGCAGGGAAAGCATTCCAAGTACGCGTGAGAGGACATTTATTCTTGGTACCTTCCTATATATGGAAAACAGACCAGTTTTGCGATCATAAACTTTAACGTTATTAGCACAAAGTCATTGTACTTTCGAAATAAAAGGTACAAGTATTTAGTATTTCACATACACACACACATTATATATATATATATATATATATATATATATATATATATATATATATATATATATATATATATATATATATATATATAAAATTATTAGTTAAGGAGAGAATTAGTAAGAAGTTTGTTGACTAGGCAATTAATTTCTTTTTCCACTTCGTACTGAAAGCTAATTAAAGACGAGTTAAAGTGAAATATATATATAAAACACGTACCAAAAGTACTTGTCACTTAGTAGTAGTATTGCTCCTAATTACCGGCTACTGTATATAGAAGTTAACAGTTAGGTAAACTTTAATAGACTAAGAAATTAATCACCCGACCCAATCCATGATTACTGGCAGCTTGAACATCATCTTCAGGAAGGAAGGGGCAATTCCAGACAATCTTTTGGTATAAGTAAGTTGTTATGTAATTCATAAATTACACTTGAGTTCAACACAAGATTATAAATTTTGAATTTCCTGAACAGTACCAAAAAGAAAAGTTTTATAAAGTCATACAGAGCAACATTTATAAGCAATTTGTTGATTGTTTGTGCTTCTATGTTCTTTAGCTATGTTAGTTTTTCATGCATTTCCTGCAATGAATTTATGGTTACAGCTCTGAAGATGCAATTTATTTGGTGATAGGATCATAATTTTTGTAGCGGTATTTTTCAAAACAGATCAAGATTGAAGCCTATTGTAACTTCAACTTGGAGCTTTTGCCAAATGCTAACATCACGCGGAGTCACGGAGATATATACACTCATATAACCGGATAATTACTTATTGATGTTTATGCTAAATTAAATATTTTAATTTTATTATCAAAAACTAAAGTAAAAATATATATAACCCAATGATGCTTAAGTGAAAAATATATGTTTGTTAGACTTAAATTTGATAGATAAGTTTTAGCCTACTTAACCCTTTACATAGTTCAATTTTTTCATTCAATGCTCCCTGAGACTGAGTTACCGTATTTATCAACATCATAGTGGTAAGTGGTAACTATCAAGAAGTTTGAATTCATCTCTTCAAGATAACGTTGATGTATAAAAAAATCCAAAATTCTTCGACTCTCTCCTCGTTGACCTCTTGCTATTCCGAGTGTTCACTATTTAGGTTAATAACAAAATTTAAATTTAGAACTTACGTAATAAGAATTACATATATTTCTGCGTACCATTTCGAAGGACAACATATACATCCTACAATCACGTCAACGTGTGATACTTCCATTTGAACTTATTTTTGTAAATCAAACAATTAATATGAAACTAGTTTAGTATTAAACACTTAATGAAATACAATTATCGAAAGAGAAAGTTAGGAAGAAACATTTCTCTAAAAGGTTACAGCATTCAACAAACGCGCTCATAAATTTGATATCAACTTTGGCAATATCTACTGACTACATGAAGTTCACACCAACTACCTACTCAACTCAAAACTAACAGATTGTAAGGATAATAACTTAAACGGTAAGTTGATTGTTCCAAAAGAAACAGAGTCTAAGAAGAAAATAGAAATGCATAAATAGATGACCATTTTAAGCATTGCACTGCCATCAAGGAAACTGGGATGAAACTTCTTTGATACCAACAGGCAACAGCTGCTCCTGCTCCAAAAGGCTCAGTTTTTAACCCAAAAAGGGAAAGAAAGGCAGAGCACAATACTTTCACAAATCTATCAAAGTCCAAGCTGCCTATGTAAACATGATGATTTTCCAAACAAGAAAGAAAGATGGGGAAACAAAGTTCTGAGAGAAGATGTTTCTTAATCTCTGCCTATTGTGGTTGTGCATGAGATGACTTATATTCCAGCATCTCAGCCTTGTATCTCGCCTTATCTCTCACACCTTTTTCCTGATAAACCTGCATTACGAGCAACACATATTGAAGTTGAGTATCAGCTGAGAATTGATCCCCATTTTCCTCTTCAGCATCAAATGTATTTACTGCGATATTTTAACAACTCCAAAAGTTGTCTCCGTCATACTGCAGAGATATCCAAGAATGTCATTTTGCTAATTTTGAGTCTAAGGCAGAATTTGCAACCAAAGACAACCTTAAATTAAACCAGCCACCCTCTCGCCCCAAGGGACAATCAGCTGATGACTTATGAAGCAACTACCCGGTTAAGGTCTTTTTACTGAAAAGAGGCAACTTTTGATATTTGGAATCATAAAATGCACACAATTACTCAGTGACAAAGGTGGTTAAATACAACATAAAATGCAACTATGCCTTCAAAAAACAATCAACTATGATTTTGCTTAAAAGTCACACGATAGAACAAGCAAATAAAGAATAGGATATTTACAAAGTTACTGTATAATAGACAGTAGCAACATGTAAATTATCTCCAGGTACAAAATTAAATCCTCATTTCCCTATTATTTTTATCCGCAAAAAAGGAAAAAGGGTTTACTGAAATGATTCCAGCCTTCAGATGCAGTTTGTACACATAAAAGTAAGCAATAAACAAAAAAAGTGAAAGTTTAATATGTCAAGCCATTTTATCCAACCTGTTTCTCGACTTCTGTAAGTCGACTCCAAAGAAGTCCAATCCTTTTGCTGATAGCTCTCTCTTGCCCCTGATATGAAGGTTTCAGCCTGGCATAATGCTCAGCAAAGAAAAAATTATAACCACTTCGATTTGACTTGGGTCGAGAGGGGTCCTTCAAAGCCAACTTGCATCTTCTCCTGATCCGTTGGGAAGGCTTAGCTGAAGTATTAACCCTTTGGAACTGATGTGGCAATGCAGGTGTATGATAAAGCACACCACTTAAATTCTCCGAGCCAAGGTTCACAGTGATTATGTAACCATAATCAAACTTTGCATCAATTGTTCCAATCAGTGAACTTCCAGCCTCCAGATTATAACTCACTACAGTTACAAGAACCATAAAACTGTATAACGATGACACAAGCTAAGTATGTCTGTCCACTATAAAACAGGACATTACAAAATACAAAGGAGCTAAAAGGGAAAACATATGAAAGCCAAGTTGCAGGAGAGAAAAGAAATCCCGTACAAGGAATATCAAGTTTTAGTACTTCTTTGTTGTAGCTCTTCTAAAATTTCAAACAAATAAAAGGTAAGACATTCTCTAACATGTTATACCAAACTAATGGGGCATAAAGAAACATACACCGGAGGAAGGATCTCATGATAGTGTCACACCTCCTTTTTTCCGAGGAGGAATAGGGGATAGGAGAATTTTTTCAATTAAAGTGACATTATTCGAAATGAAATTATTTATTTATTTAGAGTCGCCACTTGGAATAATTTTTATGGTGTCCCAAGTCACCGGTTTTTTTTAAAATCCCAAATCGAGGAAAGTTGACTCTATTTATGGTCCGCGAACACAGAAGACCGTGTAAGGAATTCTGTTAACCCGGGAGAAGGTATTAGGCATTGCCGGATTCCGTGATTTTAGCATGGTCTCTTAACAATTAATACTTGGCTTAATTATCTGATTTAATACATACTTAGAACCTATTGTGTATTTCTTAAACTTTTTAACCGCTTTTAATAGAATTTTTATTGCTTTTAGAATTTATGGAGTTTATTTGAATAAGTCGCGATGTCGCGCACTCATTGTTTTTGTACAAATCGTGTTAAGTGAAACGCACCCGCAATTTACAACATGTTTATTATTATCATCATTTGAAGTTGTGATCAAGTCACGTGAGACACGCACTTGAATTGGGATTTACGTATCATTGACTATGCCACGGAAATCGTACTCATAATCATGATGATTTATTTAAACGCGCCTAAAGCAAACTACGATATTTGAGAACTATATTTCCTAATTATTTGGAGATTCGTTGTGACGCCATAATTTATGAAAATTCTTTGTAGGATCAACCTTGGTATTCTTGGCAGATTCATTTGCTAAATGAAACTAGAAGGATTATAATTCTAAACTTAGATTGCATTTCAGTTATATTGGACCAAATTAGGTATGAGCACGCTTGAGCCTATCGTGAAGCCCTTAGCGCATTGCCAGCCCATTTCTTGAAGCAGACTGGGCATGGGCAGGCCTGGACTAAACATGAAGCCTTCAGTGTCTCTGCCAGGCCACTTCGTGAAATAGACTAGGTATGAGCTGACTTCGGCTAAATGTGAAGCCCTCAGCGTTTTGCTAGCCCATTTCGTAAAGCAGAATGGGCATGAGCAGGGAGTTAATGGGCTTTGAAAATAGCCTACCACTTCTGCATATCACATTTGTGATAATTAATTGGGCCAGCTTATTTTTTAGGCCCAATTTAGCTCAAAATCAGGCAGATACAGGTAAATATTACAATTTCCAGCAAAATACATGGTGTTCATTATACTGTATGCTTAACCACAATAACGGACAAATAATTCAAACCTACTGGAATGAGAATTTAGCACATTATAGTGACTATCCCTATCAAATATCCTCCAAAACATACGATGTTCATAATGTTGTACACTTAACTACAATAATAGACAAAGAAATTAAATCTGCTAAAATTAGACTTAGTACATTGCAGTGGCTATATCTATCGAATACAGCTTCAGAACTAAAACAACTATATGGACACCTATATCTACATTTTAGATTCTTCTTCACTGCTTGTACAATAATGAAGTTATCAACCACACATTACAGCATTGCATGGAATCTTTCAATCTTCAAATTTGATCAACCAGTGATCAAACTTGAGGACAGACTAACTTTAGCTTAAACAATATCCCTCAAAACATGACTGCTTAACTTGACAACTACCAAGCTAATTTCTAGATTAAAGGATAAGTAACCTTCACTCAATATAGCATTCAAAAATAACCAAACAGGAACTGACTGAGCATTAGATCAGCAGATAGAATCTTTGAAGCAACAAGCAATTACAAGTTAAATTTTAACTCAAACAGACAGTTTCATTAACAGCACAATACAAACAGTAAGCAGCAAGCAATTACGATTTAGATTTCAACTCAAGCAGACAGTTTCATTATTAGAAGAATACAGACAAAGCTTGCAAAAGACATTACAAACACATAAATGTAGTCAGAATCATGAAGTTAATAGTTCATTCATCATTCATATATCTCAAGGAAGAATTACAAATGAAGTTGCTACATAACTAGAAGCAGAAATCAAATAGAAGAATTTGACAAGGTAGAAGTCAGATTTGAAAGATGAGGTTCAGCAGCAATGAATAGCAACACTTTAGCAGCTAAAAACCAAGCAATTCCGCAGCTAGAATGCTACTCCTAATCCCAGAAACAGAATATTTTTTTTTTTGAAGTATTCTCTACTGAGAAGTAAAGATAATGAAGAAATTTTTGGATTTTTTCGTGAATTCTCTTTTATTTTTTGCCTATCTCTATCTGATGTCTATTTATGAGTAAGGGAGTGTGTATATATCAGGAATTTTTTTGCAAAGGATCTCACAAGGGGAAGGAATATGTCAGCGTGCATTAGGAATTGACAGAGGGGAGAATATTTTTGTAACTAACACTGCCAGCTGCCCTGTTGGCAGTTACCCCTTTCCTTTCGAGCCCTTCTTCTTTTATTTTTACTCCTAAGGCCCCCCTAAAGTCTAATTTCTTTTCAAATGCAACCCCCAACCCGCCTAAGTATGCACTTACTAAATTGAGACTGATGGGCCTGCCTATCAACCAAGGCAGGTACCCATTTGACCCCAAAAAAAAGAAAACGCAGAGCAATTTCGAACATGAAAACAATGGTTTTTAACACTAAAATGCATCTAATTTAACAAATATTAAGTAATCCTAAAAATGCAAACATAGAATTAGCTATTTTGTTAAAACCTATTATGCTAATAATAATCAAAAAAAAAAACAGAACAAGAGAAGAAGGAGAAGAAGAAAGAAAGAAAAGAAAAATGGACGAGGAGAAGAAGAAAGAAAGAAAAGAAAAATGGACGAACATTACCTAATCAAAACGAAATGAGCTTTTTGGTAACGTTCGTCAACCAACAAGTCCGAGCACTCTCTTGAATCGAGCCGAAAATAACATGGCGGAATTTAGGGTTTTCAACTTCTTAGATTTAAAATCCGTGAAGTTGTAGGGATTTTTGGAGAGAACAGTTTAGGGATTAGGGATAAGGAGACGAAGGAGGCTATGGGGTAGTGATTTGGGGTGGATTGGAGGTGGGCTGCCGCCGTGACGCGATTCTCGACGGCGCTGTGAGAGCGAGGGTAAGAGAGACGAAGGGGAGTCTCTAGCATTTTCTTTTTTATTTTTAATTTTTTTTTTTTGGGGAGGGAGGGGGGGGCAGAGACGGGTTTCAAACATATATATATATAGAAGAGTGAGAGACGAGTTCCAGACCGTTGGATCAAAGGGCGATCAACGGTCGCGATTGAACGTGACCAAAACGATGTCGTTTTGGTGATTGATGGGGCGGACCGGGTATGGAGAATGGATTGGACCAGGTCTGAAGGGATCTTTGGGCTTAAGTCGTTTCAGCGATTTGGGCCTTTTAAAAGAATACGCTCTTAGCCCAGTTTAACAAAACCAGCCACTTCATTTCTTTCTTTAATTTTTGCTGAAATGGCCACATTATGAATTGCATTTATTTTGCAATAAATACCTAATTAGCACTTAAACTAATTTATTTAAACTAATTGATTAAAGCTAATGTATATTTTTTGTGATTTTCATTTATCACTTAAGCAATTTGTATGTGATTAAATCCTAAAAATGCAAGTAAAATTTAAAGTGTTATGCAATAAAAATTGGACATTTTTATGGTATTTTCTATGATTTTGAAATACTAAATGTGCACAAAGAATGCAACTAAATGCGGACATAGAAATTTCTAAAATTCTACAGAAATCAAAATCAATAAGAACAAGTTATTTTTTGTAGATTTTGTAGGAATATTTCGTAGGGCAAAAATTAGGTGCTCACAGATAGAAAATTAAAGTCTTAAAAGATTTGAAGCACACCTGAACATTGATTCGTAGCAGCACTATCATTGTTAGCATGTTCAGCAGCAGAGTCAGGTACATTTCTATTTGTAAGATCTGCAGAACATATAGAAGAAGTGTCCCCAGTTTTTATATTTATAACAAAAACTTTAAAACAAGAAATACAGGTAATTGATTGCAAAAGTTTCATGATACCAGCCACAGAGACAGAAGGTCCTTCTTTCCGAAAGTAATAAACCTGCTCGAAATGATAAAGCATGGATAAATAGTACTTCCGCAAGACAAATGATGCACTGGTCACAGAAGATGGAAATCTGAATATTCCTTTCACCTCCCCCCATTTTCGCTCTCTAATAACCTGCAGCAAGTTCCCAATATAAAACCCGAGTGAACTCCAAATCACATTAAACCAACCATGTTGAAAGCGGACAAATTATTTTAGTCCTGTTAAAGGCAAAAAGTAGGTTGGAGAATGTCAAAGCAGCAATAATTTCACTGAATTGGGTTTGAGAATATCAAAGAAGAAAGGACTTTAAAAAAGTGTCAATTTTATTAGTTTTTGTTCAGGCAGTTCGCAAATACACAGTTTTATTTCTAAGAGAGAACAGTTTTATTTCTAAGAGAGAAGGGGTTGTTTGGTTTAAGGAATAAGGATATTTATTCCCAGTATAAAATTCAGTATTACTTATATAGCGTTTGGTTTTCAATATTAAACTTTTCATTACTAATATAATCTCCATATAACTGATGGAGCATTTGGTCTCCGATATTAAGCTCCGCATAAGTACTAAACTCTCCATAAGTTATGCGGCGCTTAATATCAGAAACACTGTACCGATCAACAAAAAGAATATCAGAGAACAATGTATCATTAATACGGGTATAACTTATGCAGAATCCATGTATTATTTTATACGAGATAGAATGTAGAGTAAGAATACATGTATTAGCAATATACAACAAGAGTATTTAAAGATAAAAATGCCCAGAAAGTAGGCAATCAAACATAACAATCCTCATTTTATTATTCACGGTTCTATTTCACATATTGTTTTCACTGCCGCATAACAATTCTTACATGATTATTCACCACATAAACAATTCCTACATTATAATCCCTACATAACTAAGCCACAAACCAGACGACCTCAAAGCGTATATTCTAGATTTTGGCACCGCTGAGAAAGACAAAGTAATTTGATTCTGCAAGTGACCCTTTGAATCATACCCTCTCAGATATGCATCAATGTCCTTTTCTTTCTTCTTTTTTTTTTTTTTTTGATAAAGTAGATATGAATCAATGTCCTTGTAATTGAAAGTTAAGTTGCCTCAAACGCCAAGAGGTTGCTGAAGTGGTGATGAGTATGACCTTGATGGATAGGTGCCTAATTTATGAATTTCAAGGTGCAATATCCATTGAGTGAAACTCCTTGGAACCAGCTCTACAACCAAGGATGAGTTACCCTTTTTATGTGAATAGCCACCCTCATGTTTGAGCCTAGTCTGAAGTTATGTCTTGTATATACTAGCCTATTATTAGTTGACGATGCATGGGGACAGATTTTGAAGAAATAGCAATCCCTGAGGATCCTAATGATTGAAGGTCGCATCTCTTTTTTGTTTTCTCATCTTTTCTCCCCTTTATCCTCACTCTAATGCTACAACAAACAGCTGCTATATATAAGGTATTACCCAAATTCCCACTATTTATCCTTAGAAATTTCCTACCTCAGTAGTTATAGCAATTACCAGGTCACGCCTGTGCATGCAAGACTAAGCATATCTATATTACATTAAAAGCACGAAAGCCCTTAGTAAAATGTCAGTCGTCTTTTTAACCCCATTAAAATAGAGTTCACACCGGACTAAATAGTCATTCAATTTACTTTCCTAATATTTAGAAATACTCATTTAATTACTTCCCTATTTAGGACCTTGATTTAGAAAAGTGAAAAACACATTCCTAAAATTCCTACCACAAATAAACGAGAAAAGTACGTTTTAGAGAAGGAACTAAAATGTCTTCAATTCCTAAAATCTTAAGTTAATTAAAAGAAAATATATATTTCAAGAAGGAATGAAATTATTTTAAATTCTAATTTTGCCAATACATAAATAGAAAAGGACAATACAATAAAAGGAAACTCTTAACTACTTTTGTTATGGGTAATTTTTCGGCAACTTTGTCAAACAAAAACGTTGAATCCTTTTTTCCTTTTCTTTCTGTTTTTTTAACTTTTCTATCTATATCTATATCTATATCTATTCTATATATATTATATTAAAAGCACAAAGGCGCTTAGCGAAATATCGTTCGTCTTTTTTACCCCTTTAAAGTAGAGTTCACACTGGACAAAATAGTCATTTGATTATCTTCTATATATATCATTCAATTTACTTTCCTAATATTGCAGAAATACTCATTTAATTACTTTCCTATTTAGGACCTTGATTTAGAAAAGTGAAAAACACATTTCTAAAATTCCTACCATAAATAAATGAGAAAAATACGTTTTAGAGAAGGAACTAAAATGTCTTCAATTCCTAAAATCTTAAGTTAATTAAAAATATATATATATTTCAAGAAGGAAACAAATTATTTTAAATTCTAATATTTCCTATACATAAATAGAAAAGGACAATACATTAAAAGGAAACTCTTAACTACTTTTGTTATGGGGAATTTTTTGGCAACTTTGTCAAACAAAAACATAGAATCCTTTTTTTCTTTTTTTTTTAATAACTTTTCTATCTATATCTATGTATATATCTATATCTATATCTATATCTATATCTATCTATCTATATCTATATCTATCTATATTATAATAAAAGCACGAATATTTCACGTTAAATGTTGAACGACTAAAATATCCTTAAAATATTAATCGACTTTTATACCCTTAAATAATTTGTCAAAAAGATAGTTCTATATTGGATAAAATAGTAATCTAATAATAATTTGACTAATATTTAGCTAGGAATCTGATACCAAATAATGATAGAATTCTTTCAAAACTAATAACCGAATGTAAAGTTCTAACAATATATTAATTCTATGTGGACAATTATATAGAACAGTAGTAGAATCCCACATGCTCTTAGAGTCCCAAACCCATAGCAATCCCACATATGAAACACATATATTACCTCTATATAAATAGTTTCGTTGTATTCACACCATTATTACAATACAAAACATTTGTACGCACATGTTTTTAGAGGTAATTGTCGTCTCTTTTATTATCATATTTTATAGATTATATTTGGCTCTCTAACACAACCCAAACAAGGCTACTGACAAATAAGAAGTTAAATCTTTAATTTTGTGCATACTGGTTGATAATTCGTCCACATCTTTATGGGTTATTGAGTAAGATTTTATGATAAAAATCTATATACTTTTATTCTTGTAGTTATCCAACGGAAGTTAGGTGGTGTTTGACCCAAATATATTATGATTTTTTGTAAAAATTTTAAAATAATAGAAGTTATGACCTTTTTGATTGATAAAAAAATTATTAAAAAAAAATTAGTTAAAGAAAGGCTTTGGTGGAAACCAAAACCAAAACTAAAACTCGCAAGCCCGGTTTGGAAAAAAAAAACATCAGCAACTTCAATTTTCGAAAGAAACTTTTATAGAAGGAGACTTTTCCAAAACTGTTAAAGAAATATAATGAAAGCAGGTATAAAAATTTTAAACTTTTATAAAGTAACTCCGGCATTTGCTCACTACTTTATTTATCTATCCCATAATTACAACATTTATTATACCCTTTAATCTTTTAAGTCAATTCTTACAAGGCTGGACATAATTGAGAAACAGTTTGTGATGAAAAAACAGTAGTCAAAATGGGAGATATAGAAGAGTTGAAGATGCAATAGTAGTTATATTTAACCAGGAAACGTGACGGCCTTAAATTTAAGGTCACACGCTAGCTATGTTCTAAGAATTTTGTGCTATCCTCCATGGACCATGCCTTCAACTGTTACTAATATTTCGGCAAAGAATACTGCCACTGCTCAATATTAGTATAGGAGAAACAACAATCCAAGGGGTGGTGGTGGTGCTTTTTATGTCACAATTATTCTTCTCCTTTCTATTTTCATATACACAAAGAATATCCTCCATGAAGAAGTTCATCAAAATAAAGCAAACAAAAATATTTATTAAAATGAATTGTATAAGAAAGCAGAAAAGTCCTATTTATCAAAAAATAATGAGGAATTTTGTGTGGGTTGGAAGAATTGCGTTTGGAAGACAACTTCGAATTATTTTGCCATAAACAATCATACACATGAGACATATTTATTTATATAGATTTTGGTTCGTCTTGTCTTAAACCATTGCAGGACATTTAGTTTCATAGAAAAATGATATATTAATCAAGACCAGCCTGATAAGACTCAGATTTCAACATAGATTTTAATATCATAGCCGAAGGAGGGAAAAGCTACTA
Source organism: Nicotiana obtusifolia (assembly GCA_002018475.1). Classification (NCBI taxonomy): domain Eukaryota; kingdom Viridiplantae; phylum Streptophyta; class Magnoliopsida; order Solanales; family Solanaceae; genus Nicotiana; species Nicotiana obtusifolia. The sequence goes on from MCJB01007080.1 coordinate 77,385, forward strand.
TACTATTTGTACATCATGTCCCTTTACAATTTTTAAATTAAGAAAATGACCTTTTTAGATCTCTTCTACGTAAAAGACAGATCTCTTACGTGTAATTATAAATCTCCCATGTGTAAAAAAAGAGGTAAGGTCATAAAACTAAAAACAAGTTCGTAAAATGTCACAAAACCAATCGACCCGGAAAAAAAGAAAGAGAAAAAATAGATGCACTAATAACAAGTATATATATACACATATATTACATTAACTATTAGGTGCACTTATTATTACTTGCGAGGCACTTACATAGAAACTAGTTTAATCAAAAGTTCGATGTCTTCTTTACCGAAAACGTCTTATGCAGTTATGCCAATAACAGCCAATGGAGCCTTTCGAAGTATATATCTCGGATGCTAAATAAGAACATCGTGCATGTCTGTACATTTTTGCAAAGTGGAACATGTGTTTAACAAATGAAACCTCAGAAAGAAGAGGAAAAGCTTGGAACCTTTGGACTAGCATTTGACAGAGACAAGGTTAAAGGTTTAGTTTTCAAAGCCCATTATTACATTTTACATAATTTAGATCTTGGATACCCAATGTAACCAAAAGAAAAAATTTAGTGTCATGCGTCAACATGCTTACATTTTACTATAGTTTCCATATTGAAGGTTCTCTCTCCAACGTGAAAGTAAATATGTACGTAACTGAAGCAAAACGTTTGTTTGTACATACCTTTTCTATTCCACCTCGAGATGTAACCTCAATAAAAAGACGGTGTAGATCTAACGGTGTTCCTGCTACAAGAGGGATCCTGTACAGTGAGAAGAGTTAGAATAAAGGGAGAAAAGATCACACCAACATTTTTGAGAAAAAAGATTACACCAACTTGATCACTGACTTTCTGATTACTTTTTAAGAAGTTAGCAAGTTTGACAATTCAAAGCAACCTCTTTAACATGAGTCTGCAATTCACTAAAGTACCATTAACTCATACCAACATCAGCAATAGACTCATAGCAAGGTTCTCACAAATGACATAAAATATCTTCTTTACCTATAATTAAAGCACAACAGATAAAACCATCATTATATACTCGTGACATTGTTTCTGAAGGGCAATCAACCGTCTCTCATTAGATGATCTCTTCTTCAACTTCGCCTCAGAAGGTTTTTCTTTCTTTCCTTTTTTTGGTGTGTGTGAGGTAACTTCGCCTCGGAAGATTTCATTTTCTTACTTCATCATTCTAATTTTCTTTAGACATTACTGTTTATCCACTCTTTTTTCTTGTATCCACTATCCAAGAAGCTCACAGTATCATCTGTGCTTTAGTTTACTAAATCTTAGAGCCAATACTTGATGCATGTACACCTCCTGAATACAGACAAAAGTGAGCGAACAAAAAGAATTACATTCCATATAGTAAAGTATAAGCCCATTAGGTATTCATGTATTGATAGTAAAATGAAGTATTTCTTAAGTTTGTGTCTTTTCCACAAGTCCTTAAAGATATTCAAGGTCAAAAACATATTTTATCAAAAACATAAAGCAGCAATGTACTGCATCACCACGAGTCAAAAACTACAGTTCCTATTTATGGCGGTCAAACTTTGCCAAAAAACACAGCTTCAACTGTATGGAATCAGCAGGTGAACTTTCAAATCCTAACGAGATGGAACGTGCACTCAATCTGTTAACTGTTCTACTGTAATTATGAGTGAGAAACTCATCAATATAAGAATGTCAATTTTGTGATGTAAATACAGGACCCAATGAATCTAAGGATATGGCATTTACTTGGCTTGAGAACTGAATGAAACATGGTTTCTCCCATGCTGTTTACCTTATTCGCATCCTAACAGATTACCCTTAAGAACGCATAACTGTCAAGCTAAGGAACATAGAAAAAGCATTAGGTTATGACAGTATCATGCAACCAGTTTTATGGTCAATAAGATGGAATTAAACTTTTCTTGATTTATTACGCTATTTTGTCAAATAAAATGTAATTTATTAATGATGGGAAAAACTTCTGTATAAAAGAGTACACCAAAAGAGTAGAGAATCTACAGATAGATATGATTATCTGCCACAGACACCAAATCTTCTATACAAGAAGGAACGCCATGGTTGCACCAAAAAGGCACTAAACACGGGAGGCTAAAGCAATCTCTCTCTCTTTAAAAGCTCGACTTCCATATTGTCCATATAGTGCTAATGGAGCAACATCCCAGGCCTGGCGGCCTCTTTAAAAAGCCCAACTAGATAGTGCATCCTTCAAAGTACCAGGCATGGTCCATTGTATCCCAAACCTTAAAAGGTGACATAGGTCAAGCATTACGTTCACCTTGGCGCAGAGGGGCAAATCCACACCTTTTGCTTTTAGGATTCTCAATTTACTACGCTTGTTAATAAAGAATATGTTATTTATCTCCTATAAATTTGGTAACCTTGAAACCTTACAGAAAATATTTACACGTCTACTTATACATGCACTCGCCTACAAAATCCCCTCTGCCTTGTGAGAGATTATACAGACACCAGCCTTCTAATAGCGCGTCCCGGTACTATCCATGTTAGAAGAACCCTGAGGCGACTGCAATGAGAAAAAATCTCACTTATCGGCCTAAAGGACGAGCAAACATTTGAAGTGAGACGGCCCTATCTTGTATCGAAGATTTTCTATGCTATGTACCGGTCCTTTATTACATGAAAAAAGAGGGGGAAAAAACTCAAGAAGCAAGACGCATAATCTAAATATTTTCAAATAACGAAAAGTTAAGTAATTGAAGGTGAAGGGCAATTTAAGAATAGAAGAAGGGACTAACTGGAAATTGGCAGGGAGGGATGCAGAGAATTGCTGAAGTTTGTTCCAGAAAAGTTGGGAATTTTGAACAATCTGTTGGTACTCAGCTTCCGGCTTAGGGTAAGAAAGAGGCCCTCTTGGGTACCCTTCCGACTGCGACTGCGACTGCGACTGCGATTGCTCACTAATTTTTTCATCAGCTGCATTGTTGGACATCTTCTCTTCTCTTGCAGTGGACAATTAAAATTTTAACGACAAAACTATATGATATACTTGGTAAATTTGTCTCCTTCTACCTTTTATAATGGGCAGAATAGCTTAGTAACCCCTAAACTTATTCGGTTTTGACATATCGGTCCTTTTACTTAATTTGTTTTTATTTAAAATTTTTTATTTAATCAAAACTTATATTTTAAACTACTCTGATCGTTGACCGATCATGTGTGCCAATATTATGGCTGAGTTGACAACAAGCGTGTAATTCACGCATACAACAAGCGTGAACATAAAAAATTGGCCTAAGAAATGACTGAAGTAAGATTACAAAAATAATAAAAATGAAAAAAACAGAAAAATTTAAAGGAGAAAAACTAAACCCCCCTCCCGTTCTTCCCCAAAACCCATCTCCCATTTCTATCCCCAACCTGCACCCCCTCTTCCCGTTCTCTCTCTCCCAATTTTCACCCAAAAACCATTTTACCTGGGACCTATTCTCACCCAACAGACAAAAACTATTGTAATTTTCAGATAATACTTTTCTAGAGAGCAAAGGATGGGTTGTTCGATTTTAATGGAGAAGTGAATCTGTTTTTTTGAAGAAAAAAAAAAGTCTGTTTAGTTTATCTAAATGAAGTGTGATGTTTGTCAATAATAGGAAACCAATGGAGAATAAAGAGTGATCTCCAGATTTAATGGAAAAGTGAAATTCTTAAGATGGTTGGGAAGTGAATTTATCTTTTGATTGTATCGGTGAAGGAATAAAGATGGAGGAGTGCGGAAGAGTTTTATTGTGGCTAGCTTGGAAGGTTCATGGTGTTCTCCGATGGCCGGAGGAATTTTCTGGCGATGGCAGTGGTGGAGTTGTTGGCGGTAAGGAGAAGAGATGGTGGAGTAGGAAAAAAATGAAGATAAAGTCAAAAAAGAAAAGCAAAAAGTCAAAAGGGTTAGTTTTTATTTTTTGTAAAATAAAAAATGACATGGTATATTTTATCCCACGTGGATTCTCATATTGCGCGATTGTGAGACACACATCGTCACAAGGTTTCAAAACAAATATTTTGATCAAATAGAAGAGTTTGGATGAAAAAATGTGAAATAGAAGAACCGAAATATCAAATCTAAATAAGTACAAGTGTTTACTAGGCTATTATGCCTTATAATATTGCTAAATACATCCCAAAAAAAAAGGATTAGTTCCCTGCGCACTTTTCTGTATGTTTTTACTTTTTAGGGAAAATGGCTAAATTTGCATGTTGTATAATAAAAGAGTGTAATAGGAAAATGTGACTATTTTGGGGAATTTTATGTACTTTTCCGTAAATAAATAGACATTTCTCTCTCATGTCCTATGCTATGTTTAGTTTACCTTTGAAATTTTTCAATATTGCTATGTAATACTTTTGCATTCTATATGATATTTTATTATTTCTAGGCTCTATACATACGGAGACATCTAAAGTTATTATAATTTTTGCGTTGAGACACCTTAACTAGGTCTTATTCTAATTGATAACCTGTAGTAGGCTCAAAGTTACCGATCGGACACATTTCATGCTGGCTTAGAAATACCTCAAGTTCGTGCTTGCCTAATTAAATCACTTCGGTACGAAATATAAACCGATGAAGAATACAAAAAGATGTCCAAAAGAGGTGCGAAATGACCTATTTCAAGTGTAATCAACAATTTAATTTTCTAATTATTCATGTAACGAGGCTTGCAGACACGTGCTTGATGTAACAACCCGATCAGTCGTTTTACTTTCTAGATCTCCGTTCCCCTACATAAGACTCCCCGTATGTGCTTTTACTGTTTTATGACTTGCGAGGATGGTTAATACGGGTTTGGAAGGGTTCGGGTTGAAATCGGAACACTTACGGGTTGTTTGGTAGGCTGTACTAAGTAAAATAATCGTTGTATAAAAATTTAATCCGTCTAATACAATGTTTGGTTGCTCAATTCAATTTATGCATACCTAATACATGGATTACTTATACCTCATAGGAGGGCTTAGCTAATACCAAGGGATTACTAATCCCTGCATTAACTATACCTGGATAAGACCCTAAAATTCCTAAACCGCCCCTAAAACCCTTTTCCTAAATTTTTTTATATACAGAAAGAAGAACATTCAAGGGTATAATTGTAAAGAAAATTTTGTACAATTTTAGACCAAACGCAAGCTTAGATTATACATTGCATAGCTAATTTTTAATACAATGAACCAAACCCTTGATAAAAAATAATCTCAGCACTACAATCCCTGCATTACGAATCCCTACATTACTTGTGTTCGTATCAAATGACCCCTTAGTTCCTTAATATTGGCTTGAAATGGTTAAGTTTGACTTGAGTCAACGTTTTGAGTAAACGACCTCGGAATTGGGACTTGACGGTCCAAATAGGTTCGTATGATGATTTTGGACTTGGGCGTATGTCCGGATGATGACCCGGGAGCGTTTCAATGCTTAATATTGAAAGTTGGCGAATTGAAGGTTTTCAAGTTCTTTAAATTTAGTTTGAAGTAGGATTTGATGTTATTGAAGTCCGTTTGGGATTGCGAGCATGGGAATAGCTCCGTATGGTGATTTGTGACTTGCACACAAAATTTGCCGCCATTCCAAGTTGATTTGATAGGAATAGGACCCTCAGAAGTGTTCCTAGAAGTTTTGGAGTTTCATAATTCGATTCATGTGTTTTGGCGTTCGATTTGTATTTCTAGATGTTATTTTGGTGTTTCGATCACGCGAACGGGTCTATATTATGTTGTTGGATGTGTGAGTGTTATTGGATAGGGTCCTGGGGCCCCGAATGCGAAACAAATTGGAATTCGGACTCGGAAATTTCATGAAGGACTGCTGGTGCACCAGTTCTGGTGCGTTCGCACCTACAAGATTTTTGGCCGCAGGTGCGAGCCATTGTGCACAGAAGCGGTTGGGGAGTGGACTGGCTAGAGTCCGCAGAAACGGACTCGCTTCTGCGAGGGAGGAGTCGCATGTGCGGAGGGAGGCAGCATGCCGTAGGTTGCAAGTGCACGAGGCGAGCCGCAGGAGCGGGCTCGCAGGTGCGGAGCTTTTCCCACAGGTGCCACCATTGCTGGTTCACCCGTGCTCCCCAGGAGCGGGGATTTTCCCGCAGAAGCGATGAAGATTCCGCAGGTGCAAAAACCGCTGGGAGGCAGTGAAGTGCATTTATATCGAGACTTAGGCTATTTTGGCTCATTTCTTCCATCTCTTGGGCGATTTTGGAGCTCTTTGAAGAGGGGTTTTCACCTAGCATTTTGAGGTAAGTAATTTCTATATAAGACGAATTTAATACATGCATTTTGGGTAGATTCTTAGCACACATAAAGGGTAAAAATTGTGAATTTAGTTGAAAAAACTAGGTTTTGATAAAAAATGAAATTTAACCACGAAAATGATTATGGAATTTGGTGAAAATTATATATTTAAGTTCGTGAGGTTATGCGTAACTATTATCTTCAAAAAATTTCGAAATTCGGGCACGTGGGCCCGGGGGTGAAGTTTAAGAATCTTCCAATTTGGGTTGGGTAATTACCCTAATAGTTAAATTATGAACTTTTGAGTATATATTGACTAATTTATATTTTTGGTTAGTTTCGGGTTGTTTGGAACCAAGTTGAGGATTTAGAGCGGATTTGTGGAGCGGAAGTGAGCTTGAGAATGAGGTAAGTCTCTTGCCTAACCTTGTAAGAGGGAACTCATCCCCTTAGGCGAATTTTGTTGTGTATTACTTGTGTACGAAGCTACATACGCACTAGGTGACGAGAGTCTATGCGTAGCTATATTACATGAGATGTTCGGGTAGTCTTAGATCCACATCATGCTTTAATTGTGCTGTTATATTTGTTACACATATTAATTGTCTTAAATAGAGCTGAGACTAGGGATTTTAAAGTTGCAAATTTCTAATATAGGTTTCTTATTTTTGGGAAGAATTGAGGAATACATAATAACTCTGAGAAACCCATGTCCACTCGCGTCGCAAATACTTCCGCGAGCGAGGTAAACTTCCCTACTCTTATGTGAGCGGGCCGATAGCCTCGGCAGTATAATAGTTGCATCTATGGTTTGTGCCATTCGACCCTCGGCAGTACACACAGTATTTTGGATCGGGCTGTACGACCTCGGCATAAATCGTGCGTGATAATACTCGGAGCCCAATTACACTTGATATTATGTTATGGCTTGAGAGGTTATAATTTATTTAATGACCGAAATTGATTTAGAGCTAGTGTGTGTTAGATGGAGATTTTGGAATTTACTAACAGTTAAATAATTAATTGTGTTAGTTTTATTATTCACATATTCCATGCATATTTTGAATTTCTGTATTATATTATTGGCCCATAGTAAGTGTCATTGTCGACTCCTCATCACTACTTTTTCGAGGTTAGACTGTATACTTACTGGGTATATGTTGTTTATGTACTCACGCTACACTTTTGCACTAATCGTGCAGGATCTGAGGCAGGTGCATCTGGCAGTCATTCCGGCGCGCACCCCCGTTATCCCAAGGCTTAGTGGTGAGCTGCTCTCTCAAGCCGTTCTGCAGCACCCGCAATCTCTCTTTTGTGTTTACATTCTGTCTTACCCTATTTCAGACAATAGCTTAGTGTTTTGTATACTCTACTAGTTTCTATACCTTTCCAGCCAGACCAGATGTAGTAGCCTCAGATGTCGTGATCACAGGTATTATTTTTGTCTGCAGTAGGGATGCTTCGGTACTATTTGATCCAGGGTCTACATTCATATGTTTCATCTCTATTTGCTCATTTTCTGGGTTTTCCTCGCGAGTTCTTGGGTGCTCCTGTATATGTGTCCACGCCAGTGAGCGATTCTGTTGTTGTGGATCGGATCTATCGGTCCTGTATTCCGACGCTTCATGCGTTGGCTTGGGTTGTTAATGATGCAGGAGGGGCGAGTTATTGCATATGCTTCACGTTAGTTGAAGCCCCATGAGAAAAATTACCCCGTACACGGTTTGTAGTTGGCCGCGATAGTTCATGCTCTCAAGATCTGGAGGCATTATCTTTATGGGATGTTCTGTGAGGTTTACACTGATCATCGCAACTTGCAGCATTTGTTCAAACAGAGTGATATCAATTTGAGGCAGCGCAGGTGGCTTGAGTTACTAAAGGATTATGATATTACCATCCTTTATCATCCGGACAAGGCAAATGTGGTTGCGGATGCCTTGAGCAGAAAGGCGGAGAGTATGGGTAGTTTGGCTTTCATTTCAGCAGAGGAGAGGCCATTAGCTTTGTACGTTTAGTCCTTGGCTAACAAACTTGTGAGGTTGGATATCTCAGAGCCCAGCCGAGTTCTTGCATGCGTCGTCACTCAGTATTCATTATTCAAGTAGATTAAGGCTCGTCAGTATGACGATCTGCGCTTGTTGGTCCTCAGAGAGACAGTACTACAGGGTGGTGCCAAGGAGGTTAGTATCAGTGAGGATGGTGTTCTGCGACTCCAGGGTCGTCTATGTGTTCCTAATGTTGATGGATTGAGAGAAAATATTCTAGAGGAGGCACACAGTTCGCGATATTCTATTTATCCAGGTGCTACGAAGATGTATCGCGACATTGGTGGCGGCAGATGAAGAAGGACATAGTTGAATATGTAGCAAGGTGCCTAAATTGCCAGCAGGTTAAGTATGAGCATCAGAGGCCAGGTGGCCTACTCCAGCAGATGGTTATACCCGAGTGGAAATGGGATTGCATCACTAAGGACTTCGTAGTTGGGTTGCCACGGACCTTGAGGAAGTTCGATATAGTTTGGGTCATTGTCGACAAGTTGACCAAGTTAGCACACTTCATTCCGGCTGTGACTACATATTCTTCAGAGAGATAGGCCCATATTTACATTCAGGAGATTGTTCGATGGCATGGTGTTCCTATTTCCATCATATCAGATAGAGGCCCTCAGTTTACTTCGCTTTTCTGGAGGACAGTACAGAGTGAGTTGGGGACCTGGGTAGAGCTCAACACAACGTTTCATCCGCAGACCGACGGGCAGTCAGAGCGGACGGTTCATATCTTGGAGGATATGCTCAGAACATGTGTGACTGATTTCGGAGGGCAATGGGACCGATTCTTCCTTTGGCCGAGTTTGCTTATAACAACAATTGTCAGTCCAACATTGAGATGGTTCCATTTGAGGCTTTGTATGGTCGGCGATGTCATTTGTCCATTGGATGGTTCAAGCCCGGTGAGACTAGGCTATATGGTACTGATTTAGTAAAGGATGCCTTGGAGAAGGTGAAGTTGATTCAGGAGCGACTTCGCACAGCATAGTCCAGACAGAAGAGTTACGCATATCAGAAGGCGTGTGATTTATCATTTATGGTGGGCGAGAAGGTTCTCTTGAAAGTCTCGCCGATGAATGGAACATGAGATTTGGGAAGAAGGGCAAGTTGAGCGCAAGGTTTATAGGTCCATTTGAGGTGTTGAGACGAGTTGGGGAGGTTGCTTATGAGCCTGCCTTACTTCCCAGTCTATCGGGAGTTCATTCGATTTTTCATGTGTCTATGCTCCAGAAGTATCATGCCGACATGCCGCGTGTGTTAGACTACAACACGGTTCAGCTAGATGAGAGCCTGGGTTATGAGAAGGAGCCAGTCGCTTGTTGAGATTTTAGAAGATTCCTGCGGTAAAGGTTTAGTGGAGGGGCCAACCAGTCGATGAGGCGACTTGGGAGACCGAGGAGGATATGCAGAGCATATATCCACACTTATTCGGCATTCCAGGTATGATCCTAGACTCGTTCAAGGACGAACGTTTGTTTAAGAGGTATAGAATGTTACGACCCGATCGGTCATTTTGCTTTATAGATACCTGTTCCCCTAAATAAGACTCCCCGTATGTGTTTTTATTATTTTATGACTTGCGGGAATGGTTAGTTCGGGTTTGGAAGGGTTCGGATTGAAATCGGAACTCTTAGCTCCTTAATATTGGCTTGAAATAGTTAAGTTTGATTTGAGTCAACGTTTCAAGTAAACGACCTCGGAACCGGGACTTGACGGTCCCAATAGGTTCGTATGATAATTTTGGACTTTGGCGTATGCCCGGATCGGGTTTTGGATGACCCCGGAGCGTTTTGAACGCTTAATATTGAAAGTTGGCGCATTGAAAGTTTCCAAGTTCTTTAAATTTGGTATGAAGTAGGACTTGGTGTTATCGAGGTCCGTTTGGGATTCCAAGCCTGGGAATAGCTCTGTATGGTGATTTGTGACTTGCACGCGAAATTTGGTGCCATTCCTTGTTCATTTAATAGGAATCGGACGCGCGGAAGTGTTCCTAGAAGTTTTGGAGTTTCATAATTCGATTCATGTGTTTTGGCGTCCGATCCGTATTTCTAGATATTATTTTGGTGTTTTGATCATGCGGGCGGGTCCGTATTATGTTTTTGGATGTGTAATTGGATAGGGTCCCGGGGGCCCCGGATGCGAAACGGATTGGAATCAGACTCAGAAATTTCATGAAGGACTGCTGGTGCACCAGTTCTTGTGCGTTCGCACCTGCAAGATTTTTGGCCGCAGGTGTGAGCTCGTAGGTGCGAACCATCGTGCGCAGAAGCGGCAGGGTAGTGCGCTAGCTAGAGTCCGCAGAAGCGGACTCGCTTCTGCGAGGGAGGAGTCGCAGGTGAAGAGGGAGGCAGCTTGTCGTAGGTCGCAGGTGCGCGAGGCGAGCCATAGGAGCGGGCTTGCAGGTGCGAAGCTTTTTCCGTAGGTGCGACTAGTGCTGGTTCGCACGTGTTCCCTAGGAGCGGGGATTTTCCTGCAGAAGCGGCGAAGATTCCGCAGGTACGAAAACCACTAGGAGGTAGTGAAGTGCATTTTTATCGGGACTTAAGCTATTTTGGCTCACTTCTTCCATCTCTTGGGCGATTTTGGAGCTCTTTGAAGAGGGGTTTTCACCTAACACTTTGAGTTAAGTAATTTCTATACAAGACGAGTTTAATACATGCATTTTCGGTAGATTCTTAGCACATAAAGTGTAGAAATTGTGGATTTAGTTGAAAAACTTAGGTTTTGATAAAAAATAGAATTTAACTACGAAAATGATTATGGAATTGGGTGAAAATTATATATTTATGTTCGTGAGATTATGGGTAATTATTATTTTCAATAATTTCAGGAGTCCGGGCACGTGGGCCCGGGACTGGATTTTAAGAATCTTCCAATTTGGGTTGGGTAATTACCCTAATAGTTAAATTATGAACTTTTGAGTATATATTGATTAATTTATATAATATTTGGTTAGTTTCGGGTTGTTTGGAACCAAGTTGAGGATTTAGAGCGGATTTGTGGAGCGGAAGTGAACTTGAGAACGAGGTAAGTCTTTTGCCTAACCTTGTAAGAGGGAACTCATCCCCTTAGATGAATGTTGTAGTGTATTACTTGTGTGTGGAGCTACATACACACTAGCTGACGAGAGTGCGTGCATAGTTTTATTGCATGAGATGTTCGGGTAGTCTTAGATCCACATCATGCTTTAATTGTGCTGTTATGTTTGTTATGCATATTAATTGTCTTAAATATAGCTGAGACTAGAGATTTTAAAGTTGTAAATTTCCAATATAGGTTTCTTATTTTTGGGAAGAATTGAGGAATACATAATAACTCTGAGAAACCCATGTCCACTCGCGTCGCAAGTACTTCCGCTAGCAAGGTAAACTTCCCTACTCTCATGGGAGCGGGCCGATCGCCTCGGCAGTATAATAGTTGCATCTATGGTTTGTGCCATTCGACCCTCGGCAGTGCACACAGTATTTTGGATCGGGCTGTACGACCTCGGCATAAATCGAACGTGATAATACTCGGAGCCCAATTACACTTGATATTATGTTATGGCTTGAGAGGTTATAATTTATTTAATGACCGAAATTGATTTGGAGCTAGTGTGTGTTAGATGGAGATTTTGGAATTTACTAACAGTTAAATAATTAATTGTGTTAGTTTTATTATTCACATATTCCATGCATATTATGAATTTCTGTATTATATTATTGGCTCATAGTAAGTGTCAATGTCGACCCCTCGTCACTACTTTTTCGAGGTTAGACTGGATACTTACTGGGTACATGTTTTTATGTACTCACGCTACACTTCTGCACTAATCGTGCAAGATCTGAGGCAGGTGCATCTGGCAGTCGGCGCGCACCCCCTTATCTCGAGGCGTAGTGGTGAGCTGCTCTCTCAGGCCGTTCTGCAGCACCCGCAGTCTCTCTTTTGTGTTTACATTCTGTCTACCCTATTTCAGGCAGTAGCTTAGTGTTTTGTATATTCTACTAGTTGCTCATACACTTGTGGCACCAGGTCTTGAAAATATGCCAGTAGACACTTCATGGCTTTTGAGCATTTATTTCACTGCATTTGTTCTTTCATTAGTTTTCGCTTTACTTTATTAAAATTTTCACTTCTCATTCACTTAATAAAATAAAAATCGACTACTTTGAAATTTTTAAAAAAGAATAGATACATGACTAATTTATCGTTGGCTTACCTAGCAGCGGTGTTGAGCGCCACCACCGCCTATAGGAGAAATTGAGTCGTGACACTTGTGGAATTCCAAGACAGTGCAAAATATACTAATTGGTACACTTTGAGCCTATAAGAAGAAGGCTTAGTTGAAGTGTCTAAATAAAAAATTGTAATAACTTTAAGTGTTTGTGTATATATTCAGTGTTGTTTCTATTTAAGTATTTTACTTATAATCTAAATTTTATTATATATTATTATAAATTTAATGTAAGTTTATTAAACTATAAATCGAATATTCCTTTTATCAAATTTATAAAAATTGTTATTAATTTTTATGATTGTTATTTTCATATTTCGTACATTAACTATCTTAAGTTTCACCTCCCATTTGTTAATGGATTTTAAAATTTTATTTAAATATAAATAGGTAATTTTTAAGATTTTCTAAAATCTATTTCTCTGCTAAATGTAATAAGTTTTTTGTAATACCTGCATTGAGCATATGTAAACAAAGCTTTGGTTATCTTACGATACGGGAACATTATTTATGTTGTATACCATCTAAAAGATGAACATTAATTATGCCTTCGACACACTCTCTGACGTGTGAATTTAATTTTTCTTTTTTGGTGAGCTAAGCACATGAATATTGCTTTGACAATAGGTTGTGGTGAGACTTGAACTCAAAATATCTGTCTGTGCTGACACTATATATAAAAAATAATATGAAAGCCCTCACTTGACCACATATATTTATAATATAGAATGTACAAAATACAAGTTTAAAATTCAAAATGATCCTTATGTCTTAAAATTAAAGTGAAAGAATAATAATAAAAGAAAGTTGCAAGAATATAAAGGAAAGGAGAAAAGTTTCTCTTATTTTCTTTAAGTGTGTATTCCATAAGCTAAATAACCTATTTATAGGATTTCAAATCCATCCAAGAGTGTCAAGAATTAACAAGTTGAATTAATAGTATGGGTATAATGATAATGGTTTTTGGAAGGATTGCATGGACATCTACAAATTAAATGAATTCATTAACACTTTTCATGAATGTTCATTGCACAAACACTATGTCACTTAAAAACTTACTAGGAAAAAATCTTGGTAAGGAAAAGGAGTATGTTTCTTTGCAATACGCAGTACTAGCTATCTTAAGAAAATTCAATGGATAAACCCTTGAAATTAAGAGAAAAAGAGTACAATGCATATTTTTACTCCTCTGATGAATAACATCACTTAATATCTTGAAATGACCCATTCCAATATTGTATAAATACTTCTCAAATGTTGAGGTTGTCAATATCTTAATGATTGATCCGCCAAATTATCTCTTGAATAAATTTGTTGAACATCTATCTTATTTTCTTTATGAAATGGTTCATGGAGGATGTATTACATCCCCAAATTCGATGAACTTACAATACCTTATCAAATTATGTTCCAATTTTTTTACTCTTCTCATTTATTTTATTATTCAATGTTGTTAACTTATATGCTTAATTATTTTTCACCTTTTTATTTTAAAATAGAATTTATTTATTCTATAAGTAAGTTCGTAAAATAGATTTAAAAACAGAAAAAAGTTAGGAAATTGAAAAGGTAAAAATAAGAGACAAATGAGGTGGAAAATGTCTATTGTTTAAAGCGAGAAGGAGATTTGAGTTTTAAAATAAATTTGGCTGACAATTTTCATCCTAGAATAAATTAACAATTTTATATACACCGATGATGATTATACTATCCAAAGTAGGATTTCACAAGTCATTTCACAAGCTCCCTTAATGGTCACCACAGAATTTTGGAAAATATACATAAATTACCCGTTAAACTTGTAGCAGAAAATAAGTTAATTATCTTAACTTTACTGGCGATCTCTTACTTTCCTTACATTGTTAAGTGAAACTAATATTCCCTTAAAATGTATATAAAGAGGTGTTCTATACTCACTCTATAATATTGCCATGTCATTCCCACATAAGATATTGTTTAATTTTATTTTTTTCACTTATTCTTCTACTCAATTTCTTTTTCCCCCTTCTTTTTCTTTTCATCTCTTCTGCATATTTGTTCACAAATCCCTTTCCCAAGTCCTCCTTCCCTGGTCGTTGCCGTTTCACAACTCAAATCCCACTAGGTCGTGGTGGAACTAAATCCAACCTGCTCGGCAGATCAACACAATCACAATCCTAACCATAATGAGGATAATCATATAAATAAAAATAATAAATACAAAAAAATTATTATTACAATTCAAGAACTAGTAACACAGGTCATGAGCATCAAAATAATAAAATACAATGCTAGTATAAAAAAATACATTATCTATTTGAAAATACTTAAATAAAAAGACAAGATCCTAGGATACCACGAATAAAATGGCAGCTAATAACTAGAATGCTGAGGCCCTCAATACACGCCCTCGAACTCTACAATAGCTTAGTTTAAAAATTTGCACGCAAGGTGCAGAAATGTAGCATGACTACAACCGACCCCATCTAGTCAGTACATATCAAGACTAACCTCAAGTAGTTGTGAGGTTTTAGTCAAAAGACACTCACTTTATATAACTTGTGTAGTTTATAAGCAAATATAATAATAGAGAAAAAGTTAAGAAACATGTCACGACCCAAAATCCCACCTCTGATTGTGATGGTGCCTAGCCATACTTGCTAAGCAAGCCAACTCACAATCAACAAAATATAGTCGAGATTCCTTTAATTAATAAAGTCATATCATAAATAAAGACAAGAATGTTCTCGAAATAGTATAATATCTTATATTATTAAAACAAGGTACGAATACAATCAAAACAGTACAATCCCCAAGATCTAGGTGACACAAATACATGAGCAACTACTGAATAAGCACAAGTCTGAATACATAATCGAAACTACTTGAGAGAAAGAAAATAGACAAGAGATAAATAAGGACAGGGGCTTGGGCAAAATGAATCCATGAGATGCAGCTCGCCCTAAGTCTTTGAGCGAATGCCTAGGCTCAACAAGAGGTTCCACTAGTACCACCTGAGGACCTGCATAAAAAGATGTGCAGAAGCATAGTATGAGTACACCACATTCGGTACCCAGTAAAAATCAAGTTTAACCTCAAAGAAGTAATGACGAGACTATAGGCATCAAGATACTTACAACACAAATATAAATAACAAAGGCTGGAACCCTAAGAACAGCGAGTGAACAGTGTCATCTCAAAACTCATATGCTCGATTCTCCGTCAACAGCCGGTGGAAAACCACCGGACCGGCCCCAAAATGCTCGTCTTGATATGGCGCATCATCTCCAACAAACAACATCTCAAAACAACTTCTCAGCTGCTGTAGATTTTCAAAAGAGCAGAGGGATTACTGTAGCGCAAAATAGCTTGGGAGCTCCAAACATTTGCTCGATCGGTTCTGGATCAAGTCGACTACCAGTTGCTGGAGATTCTTCTCCAACTTCACTCCGACTTCCTCTCCAAAATTGGAAGGTTCCGCCGCTGAAATCAGTAGTTCCGACGAAATGAAGTACCCAAAAATTTATCAGTTGACTGCGACTGACCTTCTACTAAACTATTTGGTTCAACACCAATGTCAAAAGACTTCTGATGTTCAGCAGACTATTTCCCCCTCCTCAATTCCAATTTCTTTTGAATCAATCTCCACAACATTGCAAAAGGAGAACCTGACAGGGTCGAGCACACCAGGTGTTCGACGAAATGCCAACAACATTGTAGCAGCTCAAGTGTGCGACCATGCCACTCCTCAACCTTCTCACGGTTATAAGGAAACCAGTCGTCAAGCAAAAACACAAGAACTGCATCCAAAAAATGGAGATCCAATAATTTCCCCACCCACTGAAATACAACAGACTAGCAGTGCTGGTATGATACCCCAACAACTGTATAAGGCACACCTACTGTCCCAGGCAATCTAGAAGACTACAACAGCTACTAGTCTTGTGGCTACCACAGAAGCAGCACAATCAGGTCATCAACAGCAACACCCGCAGCATCTACAATCTGCCATCCTCATCTCTGATGTTGATGAATGCACTAAGACACTGCCACCAACCTCAACTCAGGCCCCCATAAAGGTCTCCTCCAACTTTGACAAGCCAAAACATCCCAAAAGAAGTTTGAAACCACCAAATAAGGACACAGAACCAACTACCTCGCACATACCAGCAACTCAAGCACTAGCAGCTAATATCAGCAACTCCCAACTCCCTAGCACTTCCACTAAACCCAAAATACACACCAACATCACTCCTTCCCCACCTACTATCACAAAATCATATGTTACTAGATTGAGAGCTAGACATGAAGCAATAATTACCCCAATTCAATTCACTCCACCAATCATTACCACCAAACAAGGCAGGCCTGCTGTGCTTTTCAAAAGGGAGGATTACATAGTTAAGTTTGCAGACAGATGCAAATTCACAGTGATAGGAAAGTTGCTCAACACCATGCCCAGAGTGGAAGTAATTAGAAAGAGTTTCATAGCCCAAACTGAACTCAGAGGAGGGGTGAAGATTGCTCACTTCAATGCCAGGACGGTCAACATTGATCTTGATAATGAATATGATCATGCTACAGTATGGACCAAGCAATATATATATATACAAGGCCAAATGATGAAATTGGAAGCATGGAACCAAGCCTTCAAGCCTAATGAGGACTCACCAATAGTCCCTATATGGATTGTTATTCAAGAATTACCATGGCACTTATACTATATAGAGATTCTGACTCCACTGCTATCCCCTGTTGGTAAAGCCATGTTTCTAGATTTGGCTTCTTTCCAAAAGACAAGAGGTAGTGTTGCTAAGATCAAGATACAGATTGACCTCACCAAAGACATAGCTACTCATGTGTGGCTAGGTTATGATGATGATGTCAATGGAGAAGGACAATGGCTCCAGATTCAATATGATAATCTACTTGAGTACTGCACATATTGTAGACATCAGGGCCACTCACTTCAAGCCTGTCAAGGTAAGCAAAAAGATGAGGAAAATCAAAGAAGAAAGGAAGAAATACCAGCTGTAGGGAAAAGCTCACAAGCCATCACTCTAAACAACACCATGGAAAATTAGCCCAGAGGACAAAACAAGTCAAGACCACAGAACAACAAGGCAAATGAGACATTAAAGGCACAGAACAACAAACAAAATTCTGAGGAACATCAAAAGAGTAGAGAAGACCAAACTGAAGGAGCACCTCCATCAAATGAGGAATGGCAAACACTAAAAAGAAGCACTTCAAAGGTAACTCTCAAACTAACAAGAAGCAACAACAGATATACATACCAAAGCAAATTGCAACACAACCTGTTGATGGTGCACTCACACAAGAAATCACTAGAACTACACTGTCAGGTATACCCTCTATATCTCATCAAGTACTCCCAGAAGCATTAACTTTAATTCATACCTATGGAGGTATCAACACTGTATCCCATCCCCATGAACCCCCTGTTATTTCTGTTGATAATGAAGTTGATGGAGGAAAGGAGAAATGTCTGGAGAAAACCAATTCTTTGCAGGAAAGGGTACCTACTAAGGTTGGGATTCCTCATGTTTTTCATGAGTGTGCTAGAGCACAATTGGTTGACCATCGGACGCCCCCCCCAATGCCCCTAGTAACTGCAAAGCCATATACAATTGAAGAGACTTGTGATATAACCATCTTAGATGAATACCAAATTGATCAGCAGGAAGATGCTATAAGAAGACTCTTAAAAAGGAAAGCCCCTGCAGTGTCAGACTTCAGCATACAATCCCCTAAATCCAAAAATAAGCCAAGCTAGAAAAAGAGACAAGCTATGAGAAAACAGTTTACAGGAATATCTATCAATGAACCTACACCAGATCAGCACCTCCAAGAACCCACTACTCCATACCAAAGCCCAGCTGCCAACTTGAAAGGGAACCCTGAAGTTGACATTGCCAACAAATCACAGACATATAGAGACCCTGTGCCAGACCCATCCCTCTCACAACCTTTGCTACATGCCAGTGAGCAAGACAGGCAGGAGGAATTGAATAAACACACTGCTCTAGTACCTGCTCCACTAGAAGAGTGTCCACTAAAATATTCCTCAGAACATGATGAATATAGACTTCTCTCAGAGGATGAGATGAGTGGAGGCTTAGAGGAAGAAGCTGGATTCAGTGATGCCACAGAAGAGGACCAACATTGTGATCTCCTTGCAGAAGCCATTAATGGGGAACATCACCAAAATGATATCTTTCAGAACCAGGGATTATCTCCTCGAACATATAACCCATCACCAAGGATCACAAGAAACATGGTTGCTAGAAGGAGTACTGACCTACCAAACCCCTACCCCCCTTCATGTCTCAATGATCAGTACACTTATATGGAATGTCAGAGGTATTAGAACCTCTGGAGCCATTGGGAGACTCACAACACTAAAACAAATCCATAAACTCTCCCTCATAGCTATTCTAGAACCATTCTTAGACTCTTCACATATCACCCAATACCAAAACCAACTTTCTATGCATCATGTAGCTTCTAACATCAATGAGAAGATATGGATTTTCTGGGATAAGGACTTTTCTGGTACTATCATAGACTAAGATGAACAGCAAGTCACAATTGAGTTAAAGTATACTGAGGCTGCTGAAATCTTCCATCTCATAATCATCTATGCTAAATGCAAACCTCCTTTGAGGAGACCACTATGGGACAAGCTAAGGAACAAAGCACAGAACTCTAGTGTACCATGGTGTTCCATTGGGGACTTCAATGTGATTGCATCAATTGAAGAAAAGATAGAGGGTATTGCATACCAACTCAACAAAAGCCTTGAGTTTCTGAGCATGATTGAGGATTGTGGACTCACTGACCTGGGATACTATGGACCTAGATACACTTGGTCAAATGGCAGAGGCCCCTGTTCAATTGTCTGAAAAGACTGGATAGGGGACTGGCCAATGATACCTGGCTTGCTGCACACCCTGCCACTACCATTACACATCTGGCATCTACAGGATCAGATCATTCCCCCCTTCTCATGGAAATCAATATCAAACAAGATAATGCCACTAAGTATTTTAAATTCTTGAACTACTGGACAGAAAATGTAACCTTCTTGCCACTGGTACAGTAAGTCTGGAATACACCATTCATTGGAAATGCAATGTGGATCTTCCATAAAAAAACAAAATCACTTTGCAAAGAATTATCCAAATGGTCTAGACAAGAATATGGGGATATTTTCCAGAAAGTCAAGGAATTTGAAGAGAAAGTCAGAAAAGCAGAAGAAACCTGGGCATAGTCCAACAAAGAATCAGATAGAACAATTGCCCATGAACTCACTGCTCAATATGTCAAGATAGATGATGATTAAGCTTGCTTTCACGGAGTCCCTTGCTTTCTTCTTATACTGTGGTATCAGAGCCAGCCCATCCTTTTGAAGGAAGGAACAGTTTACCAAATATGTCTGAGTCATTTCCATCATCGTCTTCCTTAGCACAAATGAATATGTCCCCTACTTTGTATAAAACCCTGTCCAAAAAATATGAGTACCTCGATGAAGTTGATATCCTACCAGATGAACAAAAAGTGTCTTCCACCGAACTACCTCTCATAAATACTTACTCTGCCTTCGCCAAAAAATCATTTGCACCCTGGACACAAATTCGTTCCCTTGTCCAACAAAGACCAAAAAGAGTCAAGGGATACGTTACTGCCTCAAAACTTGACCGGCATCCTATTCTTGCCACCCGAGAGGAACAATTTATCACTCTCCAAATCCCAAATGATTTTCCCAGACAATGGAGAGAGCATGGGTTTACCCATATCCATTTTGGTGCTATCCGAGTCACCTTAACATACTACGGAAGAAAAGGTCAGCCTGTAGTAGCTCGACTTTCTCTTCTAGATACAAGATATTTGGAGTATCAACATGCAAACTTGGGTACTGCAGAGGTTACGCTGAATGCTGGGACTGTCTTCATAACAATCTTTCCAAACTTCAACATGTCCCTCTATGATCCCTACTTAACCGAAGCACTAAAAATCCAAGTCCAAATACTAGGAGCCCCTCAAGCCAAAGATTCCATCCAAGCCACTCTTCATCACCAGATGGCATGACGAGTCTAAAATCATGCCATGGATCTTTGCTTTCCCGGAGGAGAAAATGCTTTACTCCTAAATATTGATGCTACCAAAGGAAACACCATGTGCACCCAAATACCCAGACAAATTTCAAGAGATGAACTTGTCAAAATTCTTCCTGATTCTTGGATCACAAATTATGAAAAGTTAAGAGAACCGGAGGAATCCCTACAATCTGGTGAACCAACTTTTACCAAAAGAAATGACAAAACCGTTTGCATAAGCTTAGACCATTCCCACCTCAAAAAACCCAATAAAACCATATTTTCTTGCCAAATGATCCAACCCAAAGATACAACAGATACATACCTTGAACCTGACGGAGAACTCTTTTGGAATATACAAAGCATCATGGAAGAACACGACTGGTGTCAAAGTTTTGACAAAAATGGAACGGATACTTGGTGGTTCAAATGCCCCTTTACGGGACACTGCCCTTGGGATCTTGATTGCTACTGTCAAGACTGTTTAGAAGATCCAAATGGAGAATATGATGAACACCACCAGCAACATGGAGAAAGGTTCAGCCTCAACAAAACCAAACCAAAATCCAAGAAAAAGGGGAAAACCACTGAAAAACAATTTCGAGCTAGATATGAAAATAAAGACCCTTCAATTGGCTCACTAAGCCGTCCAGGTAAATATGAATTTCTTGTCAGTTACAAACCCCAGGAATGGCCCAAATTACCAGAAAAATTCATTCCAAGTTGGGAGAATAACGAACCTACACCCAAACCTGATTCACCACCAATTCAGACCTCACAACCTAAAAAGCCACCTGAACCTAAAACTTCACAAATTCCGAAAATCAAAAATCCCCCACAAATTTATGTTGAGTTCTTCAAGCTCCAGTCATACCCACGATTTTCCTTCACTACAACCTTTTGAAAAGGAGGGAATTAGTCATGCTCCAAAAATTCCCAAGAAAAATGTAGTGCTGCCTACTGGAGAAAAACTCCCAACAAGTGACATCAAGGCAACAATAAACTGGCAATCCGAAAACTCCATCTGCCAAAATAAAGTCCTGACCAACATTGGCAACACCATAAAGAACGTGGCTCATACCCAAAACAAAATGATGAGCAAGGTAGAAACAATTGAGAAAAAGATGGAGCAAACATCGTCTCGCCATGAAGGACTAATCAAAGCATTGGAACTAAGGTTGGCAAATTTACAATATGAAATTTGTCCGCCAGGAACTTCACTTTTCCACTTCTTCCAACAACAACAAAAGGAGACGGTTTCCATCAAAGAACAGATTCAGCTCTTAAGAAATGACCACTTGAAGCCACAAACAACCCTGTTGTCCCTTCAAAACCTACCTTCTTCCCTATGTCTCCACAACCATATTCCCCACCTAAATTAGACAACACCTTTTCTACTTTTCCATCTGCCTCTCTTTTACCCAACCCGTAAAAGAAGAACAAGAGTTTGATATTGCAAAACTGGTTTGGGAAAGAAAAGATGCCCTTGCAGCACAAAAACAAGTCAAGAAAAGGCGTGACCATGCAGAAAGTTCAAAAGGGTCCAACCCAGAAAATCTGATGATTTCTGACCAGAAGGCTCCAGACCTCTATGTCTCTCAGCCAAGATGCATATCAGAAGAAGAGACTCCATGGTCCGAATCTCTAAATTCATCAGAAGATGAATCAACAGAAGATAGCTCTCAATCAAGCAATGAATCTACAACAAACTCTTCCAAAGATGACAATCCCCCAATATTTGTAAACCAACCAAGAGAGCCAGAAGTATCTGAAGTAGATGACGAACAAGAAGGCATGACAGATGAGTCAATCCCAGAAAGAAGATATGAGCCCATGGCGTCCAAGCCAGTTGGAACCGGCTTCCATACTTTCACCTTACGACGTCAAGGTTTCAAAATGGCCTCAGAGGATCCAAGACTTCTATACTTGGATGGTGACCAAAAATTTGGCAGAAAGAGAAAAGTATGTCATACTGTCAGAACTCACTTCACGATTCTCAGGAATCCTCAGAGATTGGTGGAACGCACTTGGATTTCAAGACAAAAATATTTTTCTTATTTCCCAAGATTTTGCCTTCAACATCCGAATCCTAGATGAAGTTTTCTGCGGAGATACTGGCTAAAGACAGGAAAAAATGCGAAGACAGCTCTTCGAGATGAAGTGTGTGTCATTCGACAGAAATGACATTGACAGACACTTTCAAAAAATGGCAAAGATATACTTTGAAATCGGCGGAGATATCAATTTAAAGCAAGCCTTTGTCTCTTCCCTCCCAAAGTTGTTGGCAAGTCGAACCATGACCATCATTGAAGAAAAGTTACAGTCCATAACAATCCCACAAATTGGTTACATCAGGCAGGCTATTTTCGTCGCATTGGATGACATTTGTACAAAACGCTCAGCCCTAAAGCAAATTGTTCAGCACAATCCAGCGCTTGACAAAGCATGCCGCAAAACTGATCTAATCACCGGATCAGGATGTTCCTGCAGCACGTCCAGACGACAGAAAGAATTCAGGAGATTCAGATGGCCAAGAATTCCAGATGGACGATCAAGATCCAAGAGGCGCACAAAATATTTCAGACGCAGAAGGCCAGGAAATTTTCACAAGAAGGACAGATGCTTTATTTGCCATAAGATTGGACATTTTGCAAAAAATTGTCCCCAATCAAGAAGAACTGTCAAACTCCTTGAAGAAATTGAAGATTACACAGGCATACATCTTACAAAAGAAGAGGACCTTGAATCCATATTCTCTGTGGATGACGAACCCAATGAAGAAACTATTTTCTCTCTTGATATCTATGAAGACCAAGGAAATGATCAGTACCAGATTTCAAAACCAGTGATCGAAGCCCGAGAAGAGATCAATGCTCTCGCAGTCGTTCCTCAAGTAGAACTCAAGGTCTATACATCCAAATGGGATAAACCAGCTCGAGTTATTGCTTTCATCGACACTGGAGCTGCATCCTCACTCATAAATCCTGCTGTTCTTCCTGAGGATCAATGGGTGCCGCATTTCAAGGATTTCAACACTGCATCAAATGCAATCTTAATCACAACTGTCATTACAAAGCACCCGGTCACAATTGAGTTCTTCCCAGCATTGAAGTACAGAACCAAGCTTCTAGGATCTGATGTGCCTAGAAAAGATCTTATTATTGGATTCGACATTTACAGGCAACTTAAAGACCAACTCCAAATCAAGGCTAACGGGATAGCTTTTAAAAAGCAATTCAGACCTTATTCCGAGATTCGAAGGCTATTCCAGATCACCGATGACGAACAAATCAAAGAGATTGAGCAGAATCTCATTGAACATTTATGTGCTGAATCCCACAAGGATTTCATGAAAAAAGGGAAAAACCCATTATGGAAAAACCAAGAGTTTTTTATCAAGCTCCCTTTCAAGAGAAATGAAAACATCAACCCTACAAAAGCCAGTCATTCAGGCATGAATCCATACCATCTTCAGCTTTTCAAAGAGAGAATGCGAAGAACTTTTGGAATTTGATCTGATAGAGCCGCCAGATTCACAATGGGCATGCGAAGCATTTTATGTCAACAAAAGAGCTGAGCAGAAAAGAGAAAAACTCAGGTTAGTTATTAATTATCAGCCATTAAACCATTTCCTCCAAGATGATAAATTTCCCATACCAAATAAACTCACTCTTTTCTCCCACTTAGCCAAAGCCAAATATTTTTCCAAGTTTGATTTAAAATCTGAATTTTGGCAATTGGGAATCCACCCTGAAGAACGACCCAAAACAGGATTTTGCATCCCCGATCATCACTTCCAGTGGAAAGTCATGCCCTTCGGTTTGAAAACTGCACCCTCCTTGTTCCAAAAAGCCATGATAAAAATCTTCCAACCCATCCTCCATACCTCCTTAGTTTACATTGATGACATCCTGTTATTTAGTCATACATTGGAAGAACATGTCAACCTGCTTCGTCAATTTGAGGCATTGGTAACACAGTACGGCATCATGCTCTCAGCTAAAAAGATAGTTCTTGCTCAAAAGGAAATTGATTTTCTCGGAATGCATTTTGCCCGAAGTGAATACAGTCCAGGACCGCATATATGTCAGGAATTACTTAAATTTTCGGATACCAGCCTCATAACAAAGCAGATCCAACAGTTCTTGGGTGTAATAAATTATGTAAGAAATTTCATCCCAAATATCTCTACATACATTTCACCGCTCACAGAGATGCTCAAGAAAAATGCACCATCATGGGGAGAAAAACAGGATGAAGCAGTCAGAAAAATAAAGGAGATATGTAAAAATGTCAAGTCCCTCTACATCCCTTCAGATGGAAAGAAGATACTGCAAGCTGATGCCAGCCATGAATATTGGAGTGCTGTTCTATTTGAAGAAAAAGATGGCCAGCGGAAAATATGTGGATACGCTAGTGGAAAGTTTAAAGATGCCGAACAACATTATCATTCCACCTTCAAAGAAATTCTTGCAGTAAAGAATGGAATCAAGAAATTCAATTTCTTCCTTATCCATACAGAATTTCTAGTAGAAATG
>MCJB01007080.1:103300-132676 GCA_002018475.1 Nicotiana obtusifolia
CAAGTTTTCCGTCCATATGGAGGATCCATTCTCAAGCCTTATGGTGTCAATCCAGAATATCCGTTCTGCCATATATTCATAGCTCAAGCCAAGGATTTTCCACAAGAATTATTATAGTTTTTTTGGTACCTATGCCATCAGTATTATATTTTCATGGAATTCAAATGCAACGTCTTCAAGGATTTTGATACCATTGCACCAGCCCTTAGAGTATTTTTACTATGGTTCAAGCCTAGAAGATATTGGATGAAATGTTTTAGTGATTCCTACGCAGCAAAAATATTCATGTTTCATATGCCAGTGAAGATCATTAATGGAAAATTCCAAGTGCAAACAGAGGTATCATTCTGGTGGAAATTTCTCGTATCCATTTTATCAATGGAGGAAGAGTATAGAGAGGCACAAAGAATCATTTTCCAGCAAAATAGGTGCATCCCAAAAGAGATATGGCCAAAAGAATGGGCAAGCTGGAATTATACCAATACCCATCCTCACTGGGAAAGAGTCCGGGAAGCAGCAAAGGAATATCAAACGCCATATGAAATCATCCGAGAAAATATCACTAATGACATTTCCATATTAAAGTTGCGAATTACATCTCTCAGTCCAAAGGGAAAGGAACATAGCAGTGAAGAACCGTCAAGTTCCAGGCGCTACTTCACAAGGTCTTCGAAAAGATGCCTGGAAGACAATTCTATGATCGATAAAGGATAATTGTCTTAATTCTTGCTAATCCCACCTTAATCCTCCATTACCAACCCAAAAAATACTCAAAAATATCCTACCCATGCCAAGACAAATTTCCACATCTTTCTATACTATCCGGGCCCCACTTTACGTTGTTTTCCTACCATAATCCTCCAAAAACACTCAAAAAATATCCTACCCATGCTAAGACAAATTTCCACCTCTTTCCATGCCAGCCGGGCCCCACTTCACCTTGTTTTCAGATGCCTCCACATGCCTCTACATGCTTCTTCACATGCAACACCGTACATTCGCATGGCATCACATGCTTTCACATGCTACACCATGTTTTTTTCATCCCGTTCACATGCTTTCAAGTGTTTTTAGTGGTTTTGCCTAAAGTCCTTCACATGCCGAGAGGGACCCACTTGTAGATAGGTTTGCCATGTAAGATAGGTTTGCTTTATCTAGAATGTTTGTCTTGTAATAACCTCCTAGTCCTATATAAAGGAGGCCTTGTAGTAGTTGTAAGATCATCTTAGAAAAAAGCTTAGAATTATCTTGTACTCTTTGTAAATCTCTTGTGATATATTTCATATGAGTTCTTTCTAAATTTCCCTCTTGTTCTTTCTTTCGAATGGATGGAAAGGCTGGTCCATGTATGAAAATAAAGTAAGTGTACTCTTTGAAAGTTAGCTTATTATAGTACGGTCCATGTATGAAAATAGAGTAAGTGTACTCTTTGAAAGTTAGCTTATTGTAGTGCGAAAGTTTTCTGAGTTATGAACAGCTAACGTTGGTTATAGTACAAAAGTTTTCTGAGTTATGTAGCTTGGCAAGGTTGAAGCCAACCCCCTTTGTAGGAAAACTTTTGCGACTATAAACAAATTAACTGTTTGTGTAGCTTGGCAAGAGCCAGCCCCTTGGTGTAGCTTGGCAAGAGCCAGCCCCCTTTTTTGTAGGAAAACTTTCGTACCTATGATTAAGCTTGCTTTCCTCGAGTCTCTTGCTTTGTTCCTTATACTGTGGTTTCGTACCTATGATTAAGCTTGCTTTCACGGAGTCCCTTGCTTTCTTCTTATATGAAGATTGAAGATCAAATTACAATGGTTTAAGGATGGAGATGCCAACACCAAATATTTCCATAGTCTGATCAGAGGCAGAAGAAGAAAGCTGTACATTCACAAAATAAAAAATGAAGACAATGATTGGATATATGGAGATGAAGCAATAGGTGAAGCTGCCTGTGACCATTTCCACAACCTGTTCACTGATCCTGGAGGAGTCATTAGGGAAGACCTCTTATCTTGCATCCCTACACTAGTTACAGAAAAAGATAATCATCATTTCAACAAAGATCCTACAATGGAGGAGCTCAAAGACACTGTCTTCTCAATGAATCCATCTAGTGTTGCAGGTCCAGATGGCCTCAATGGAAAATTCTTTCAGCATTGTTGGGATATCATCCAGTCTGATCTCCTCAATGTAGTGAAGGCATTCTTTTGTGGTCAATCAATGCCTAGGTACATGACACAAGCATGCCTCGTGCTGATACCTAAAGTGGAATTCCCCAACACTTTGTCAGAATTTAGACCTATAAGTATAAGCAATTTCATCAATAAGATTATATCCAAGATTATTTCCAAAAGAATTGCAACTATTCTCCCCAAGATCATCTCCCCAAATCAGACTGGCTTCATCAAAGGCAGAAGTATTTATGAGAATATTATGCTGGCACAGGAGATTGTACAGGGAATCAAGAAGCCAAACATAGGTGCTAATGTAGTGATCAAAATGGATATGGCAAAGGCTTATGACAGAGTATCTTGGTCCTTCACATATATAATGATGAGAAGAATGGGATTTAGCGAAAGAATCATTGACATGCTGTGGAGAACAATGTCCAACACCTGGTACTCCGTCATAGTCAATGGCACAAGATTTGGCTTCTTTCACACCACTAGAGGTCTAAAACAAGGGGACCCTTTGGCCCCCTCACTCTTCATTCTGGGAGCTGAATTACTGTCTAGGATGCTCAACAACCTCACACATGATCAGCCCGTCAATGGTTTCTATATGAAAAAGAGAGGACCTCAAATCACACACTTGATTTTTGCAGATGATGTGATTATCTTCACCTCAGGCTGCAGAACTTCTCTAAAGAAGATCATGAAGGTCCTTCAAGATACAAGCAGACATCTAGGCAGTAGATCAACAAAAGCAAAAGCCACTTTATGACTGCCCCCTCTGTCTTCCAATATACAACCAGGAGAGTCCAGCAGGTCACAGGCTTTACCAAAAATGAATCCCCTCTAACATACTTAGACCGCCCTCTATACACTGGTAGAAAAAGGATTATGCACTTCAATGGTATCATTTCCAAAGTGGTAAGTAGGATAAGAGGTTGGCATGGCAGATTATTGTCTTATGGGGATAGACTGACCCTAATCAAGCATGTCCTGCAATCACTCCCTATTCACCTGCTGTCAGCAATCACACCTCCAAAAGCTGTCCTTAAACAGATCGAGAAACTGGCTGCTAACTTTTTCTGGGGAATTAACAAAGAAAGGAACAAATACCATTGGGCTTCATGGCATACACTATCATACCCACTGGAAGAAGGGGGTATTGGACTGAGACCTATAGCAGAGATCTGTAAATCTATGGAATACAAACAATGGTGGGGATTCAGGACCAAACAGACATTATGGAGCAACTTCATGCTGGCCAAATACTGTAAAGATCACACCCCAGATCAAAAAATGGGCCTTTGGACAGTCACAGACATGGAGAAGAATGATGCTCAACAAAGAAACTGCTGATTACCACATTCGGTGGAGACTGCACTAAGGAAATTCCAGTTTCTGGTGGGATAATTGGTTAGGTATTGGGCACCTGGCTGCCTTCAGATAAGGACAGGGCAAGGCTGGCAACATCAAGGTCTCACAATACTGGACTGATGGGCAATGGGATATCTAGAAACTCATTCAAATAACATCCCAAATAGCTCCCCTTTCCATAATCTCACACATTATCCAAGTCAAAATCCACTTTAACCCCCACATCAATGACACACCCATTTGGCAACCTTCTGCCTCTGGGGAATTCTCCTGTGCATCAGCATGGACTGTGTTGAGAGAAAGGAACCAGGTGCTGCTCACAAATAAGATGATCTAGCACAAGAAAATACCCTTCAAATGGTCTTTTTGCCTATGGAGAGCACTGAGGAAAAAGTTGCCCACAGATGACAGAGTGGCTAGGTTCGGGGCTCCAAGTGTGAACAAATGTGTATGCTGCACCAAAGCAGGAAATGAAAAAGCGGAGCACATACTCAACTTAGGTCACTTTGCACAAATCATCTAGAAGCACTTCAATGCACCAGTTGGGACCCAAAACCACTGACAGCCCCTAACAATGAAACTAATGAACTGGTGGCTGCAAAAAAGAGAGAATGAGGTGCAGAAATTGGTCATAGACACGCTGCCAATCATTATATGTTGGAATTTGTGGAAGAACAGATGTGTAGCCAAATATGGGGGGAAATCATCATCAATTACCAGAACACGATACTCAATCACATCTGATCTACTACTGCTGCTGAGAACCTTTTATGCTAACATCAAATGGCCATCCACCTAGCCAGAAATGTACATGGCTATAGAGAGTTTACAGCATCACACTAATGTGCAGCAAGTAGTTTGGTTGAAGCCAGCAGTTGGATATGTCAAAATCAATTCAGATGGCAGTGCTTTAGGCAACCTAGGGAAAATAGGAGCAGGGGTCATTATTAGGGACCATCAAGGCCATTTCATTCATGCCATTTCAAGTCCTCTGGGAGAGGGTACTAATAGCTTAGCAGAAACTCAAGCAGCTTTCATTGGCATCAATTGGTATATGCAAAATGGCTATACCAAAATCCACCTGGAAACAGACTCTAAGATGCTCACTCAATGGCTAACAAGCCAGTCTAAGCCACCATGGACCTTGCATATGCTAATACAGGAAATCAAGAATCTGAGCCAACACTGTGAATTTTTTGAGTGCACTCATGTCCTGAGGGAAGCCAATGGCCCGGCTGACACCCTGTCTAAATTGAGCCATGAGATTAATTCCCTAAGACACTACAGCAACCAAAGGGAACTGCCTGCACACATAAGGGGACAGGTCTGCCTGGACAGCAAAGGCACTCTTGCATTTAGGCACAGGAAGTCCAAAAAAGTTCACTTCCCATCACACATGATACTTCACAATGCAGTTGAGTGATCAAAATGAATACACACCTGAGGGAAGTAACAGTAGATCAACTCACCACACAAATAGGACACAGTAGCACCAGAAAGAGCAACAAACTAAGCTCCAGAACAGAAACATATTGCCCCACACATCTGTTTGTTCTGATATCTTTGTTTGTTCTGTTGCAGGAAAACCCAATGCAGATCTCTCTAGCAACTGCAGCAACCTCCCTGGCCCTCTACTACCTTAATATGCTTGCTAATTTTGCAGGAAAACTGAATTCTATACATCTGACCTGTAGCAGCAACAGAAGCAGCAGGGAAAAACTAGCTAGGGCTAGCACTGTCCATACAGTCAATACAAAGCCCCTTAGTAGCAGAAGCAGCAGTTTGATTAGCAGCAACAATAGTAGTAATAACAAGGTCCAGCAGGAATATTGCTTAAGCAGAAACAGCAGCAGCAGGGGACAACCTTCAGCTCACACCAACCAGTCCTCACACAGGCACCAGCCAACTAACACATAACCTCAGCAGAAAACAGGCAGCACTGCAGTTACAACACCAGCAACAGCAGAAAACAGCTTCAGCAGATGCTACAAAGCACAACACTAAAACAACAGACAGTCACAGCAGTTGCAAGGTACATTTTCAGCTGCTGTTGCAAGACATAGTTGCAGAAGCAGTAGCAGTAATAATAAGACCAACAACAACAATAGCAGCAACAGTAACATCAACAACAACAACAACAAAGACAATCACTCACCACTTCAGTAGAACCTACAAGCTACAGTTTTAAAGTAGAAGTGCAACTATCAGCAGACAAGGCAAAAAGACACTAAGGCCGCCATAAGCAGCAACAACACTTTCAACAATATAGGCAGCAGCAAGCCCAATACCAATAGCAGTATAGATAATCACTCTACAATTCACAGATACACTAGGTCATCCAGTCATCATCACATGAATTCAGAAAGAGATAGATATCCCAACTTTCCAACACAGTCATACACACAACATCACCAACTTCACAGAAATGGCAGAAATCTCAGAACTAGCAGCTCACACAGGTCCAGGTCATTGATGCAATTGCATTGTGTGGTATTAGCACTTTCAGTGCTCATTCTAATGCAATTGCATCAATTACCATGGCCATACACCTACAACATTGTTCACAGAATCACCATATCCCAGCCCTCTCACAAAAACAGCAACAGTAGCAACAGTAGCAACAGAAATAACAACTCCAAAAATAGGAACAACAGTATCAGTAGTAGCAAGAACAGAAACAGGACATATAGACATCCAATATCTCAACAACTGATACAAGTACCAGCAACACAAATACAGCCCCCCACAAGCACAACAGAAGTAACAAAGGCAGCAAGCTCAACTCCAACAGCAGCAATAGAACTAACAGCAGGAACAGTGCCAGTACCAGCAACAACAGCAGTGGTAACAGTAGCAGCAGTAGCAACAGAAGTTCACCAGTAAACACCAAGCCAGCAGTGTCTCAGTCCCAGACAGAGTCACACCAGCC
The DNA here is from genome assembly GCA_002018475.1 of Nicotiana obtusifolia. Taxonomy (NCBI): domain Eukaryota; kingdom Viridiplantae; phylum Streptophyta; class Magnoliopsida; order Solanales; family Solanaceae; genus Nicotiana; species Nicotiana obtusifolia. Next base: position 109,757 of record MCJB01007080.1, read on the forward strand.
AGACATCATATGCATCACACAAAAACACCTCCATTGCAGCAGTATCAACTGCAACAGCAACAACAGCAGTAACATAATCCTAAACTCACTCCGTCAGCAGAAGCCACAACACACAGAGACAAAAGGTACTCAACTCATCAGCATCCAGCATGGGAGCAGCAGACATCACAAGCAGCAGGACACACACTACAGCACCCACTGGAAGATTAAGACAGCTAAGTTCCCTACCACAAGTATCAGACAATGTCACTACTATTCCTCAGCCGTATGGCCCACTTTTGTTAGCTATCTTCAATTTTGCTTTCCCGGCTATCAAAGCTAAAGCAAAATTGAAGATTGTTATTCTTGGCTGTATAGCACACATTTTAGAAGATCTCGATTTATTGCTAGAAGTAGATCCAATAGTACAGGGAGGTTTCTACTTCAAATCAGTCACTTAGTAGAATTAGGAACACACGTACTTTTCTGTATAGTTGACCTACATTCATCTCACACTGTTTTTGTACATATGATTGTCTATCGATGTTATAAGATAGACAATCATTACATCACTATAAGTCTAACCCATCATATCTATTTAGGTATACTTGGTCGCCAAGTTTGGATGACCAAGAGTGTACACCATCTCTATCAGGAGGTAAGGTTTATGCCCCCCTCCATTTTTGTATCCTTTGTTATATATATGAAAACTAACACTAGGCATACTGCCTAGTGGATTTTAAAAAAAAAATAGTAAATATCCTCATGAACAATAGGTTTCAAAGATATAAAACATTGAAATATATAAGGCATGCTTTTCCAGTTCAAGAGTTAATCATAACACTGCTCAGATATGGTATTTAAAGATGGCATGCTTCATCAACAGAGTCAAGGCTCCAAACTAGCATATACGGATGACATGCAACAGTTAGCATTTAAATGAATGCTTCCAAATGAGTCAAGGATGTCTATGCATGCTCAAAACTCTATCTCTCACCATAACCGGTACAAGATCCATGTATCATGATACACAATTCATGCACTATTGAAACCCGATACAAAATCTATATATCGACCCGATACACAATCCATGTATCGATTACAGCACCCAAAGCAACATGGATAATCACTTGACTCCGAAGGGATGGATCCTTATCCAAGAGCAAAAGGAGCTAGATAGCTTGCTTATAATCAAATATCCTCTCATTATGTCATGTTCGATAATTGCATTTCAATGGTGCGATCTTGCCTTTTGTGCCAAAATCTTAGTCCAAATCAAGTACCCAAATATAATATATATGCATATGCCCAAGAATTAATAGATAAAAGATGTTGAACGACTTAATATGGGTCATGGAATTTCTATATGATTACGGTTGATACAAGCAATTCAACATACCAAGAATAAGCTCCCATGCCTTCATAGATAATCAAAAACCTAGGCACGATCTCTAGCATGAATAAGAGAGAGAATATAGTCATATAATCCAAATAAATCATGAACCAAGATGAGCACATAATCAAAACATGACGTAACTATCTCAATTCTTCCCTAGACATGATATAAACTTGGTATGTGTATATACGCTCGCCACTTGCATATACACCACCCCCAATATCTTAAACACACAGCAATCAATTCAAGTATAGGGGTTTACCTCTTAACAAGGTTAGCCAAGAGACTTATCTCTTCACGGACTAGCTTCAACCTCAAATCGCATAACAAACCTCGTTCTAGCCCTCCAATCACGCAAATCCAAGCGCAACATCATCCAAGAAAGTCAAGCAATGCTATAAGAAGAGATCCCAAACCATAAAGCTTCGATCTTTGATGAATTCCTAAATATTCAATAAAGTTAACCGGGCCCGTGTGCCCGAAATCAGAAACCAATACCAAAATTCGGTGACTCATAACCTGCCGAATTCAAATATATAATTAGTTTCCAAATCCAGGTCCAATCGATGGTCAAACCCCCAAAATACATTCTCTTAAAGTGTAAAAAAATCTAAATTTCCTTTCAAATTCCATGTTTTAGGTGTAGAAATCTATGTCGATTCTTGAAATATAATCACAATTAGGTAGAACTCATTCACCCTCTTTCCTTGTATGAAAATCTCCATGAAAAATTTCTCCTCTTAAAGTCTAGGGCTCAAAATATGAAAGAATGGGTAAAAATCTCGACACTTCTGTACTCTGCCCAGCAATACCCTTTGTGAACGCAGCATAAGCTTCGTGTTCGCGAAGCACAAGTCTGCTACCAGCCCAAATCCTCCTTCGCGATCGTGGAAGCACCCTCGCAATTGCGAAACTTAACCAGCTCCCGCTCTGCGCAAAAGCGACTGAAGCCACGTGAATGTGATGACCAAGCTTCCCCCCTGACTCCACTCCTTTGCGAATGCATACAAACTCCGAACGCGAGGACTAAGCATGCCACCACTACGCGAATGCCAAAGAAACCATGCAAAATGCAAAGAACACAACTCCCAGTTCCCAAACACACATTGCGAACGTGGCCCTTGAACCGAACGGTAGCAAAAATACAAGCTGGCCAATATCCATATACGCTATAGTGAGCCTAGCTCTACGATCGCGATGCACTGCAACACACCAGCAACTTAGCTGCTCCAAAACATATAGATATGGTCCGAAACCACCCGAATCACACCCGAGTCACTCGGGATCCTATCCAATCATATGAATAAGTCCAAATACAAGACTTAAACTTATCCAAAGGCTTAAAACAACACAATTAACACTAAAATCACGAATCGAAGATCAAAATTATTTTCTTAAGTTTCAAACATTCCAACTTCGTTGCACGCGTTCGAATAACACTTAGACATTCTAGATTATAACCAAACTTTGCGCACAAGTTCTGACTAACTAAATGAACCTATCCAAGGTCTCAAAACCACAATCCGAGTTCGATAATACCAAACTCAACTTCCTGTCAAACTTATGAACTCTCCAATTATTCAAATTGCCAACTTTTGACATATAGAGCCAAAACCTTTGGGAACATCCAAATTCAAATTCGAACATATGTCCCAGTCCAAAATCACCATACGAATCCATTGAAACCATCAAATTTTTGATTCTGAGATTGTTTACCCTAATGTGAGACCTTGGTCAATTCTTCCAAGATAAAACTTCCAAATTGAGAATCACTCTTCCAAGTTAATCCCGAACCTCTCAAACATCGAAACCATCCATATAGTCAAGTCATAATACATTATATGAAGCTAATCAAGGTCTCAAACCTCCAAACGAGATGCTGAATCTCAAAGCGATCGATCAGGTCGTTACATTCTCCCTCACTTAAACATACATTCGTCCTCGAACGTGCCAAGAGTTGTTCAAAAGATGTTGAATAACTGCATAAGCTCATCATACACACACCCCTGAGAGGACCCATGCCACCTCAATCCATATAAGTCTATTAACACAATTCGACTGAAGATTCTTCCTTCCACCTTAACTTACAATCTTTAGAACCAAATTCCAACATCTGGAACTCCTTTTTAGATCTGATTCTTGCATACGTACAAAGTATCAACCTCGACGAGCTGTATCAATCATAAATGTATTCAATATATATAACCACACGGCGTACCCCAAAGCTCATGTATTATAGCAATATTTTCTGACCACAATAGCTGCTTATTACCAAACTCGGTCCTATAATACCTCATATTAATTAGGACCTTGTCCTCATGTACTTATAGCAATATTTTCTGACCACAATAGCTGCTTATTACCAAACCCGATCCTATAATAACATACCTCATATTAATTAGGACCTTGTCCCAAACCTTGGAAACACTGTTAATGATGAAAGAAACCTGTAGAAACTCATAACCACCTGTCAAATCAAAATGTTATGGGGTTCTCTCGTTCGACAAGAAGCACTGCCAAATTTTGAGCTGACTAATCAACCTTATCCAAATTTGATTTCACTAATTCCAGGCCTAATAACCTCATCTCAACTAGTACAAACAGCTTGACTGAAAGGCCATACCAAATGCCACCTAGAACCGCATACGATGTAATCCGTGCACCAAAGAAGCAACAACTCAAATGTAGCCAACAATAGAAAGAGAACCAAATAAGAGAACAACAAGACTAGCATATACAATCACAAAAGCGCAATGTTATGAATCCATCCCACAAGGTGGAAACAAAACACATGGAGTACGCACCAAAAATCGTATTCAAACATAACACTATTGCAACGTGCAACCCGATGCAATCATTATACCGCTCTACACAGAAATACTCATTGAGCCAAAATCCTTATGCTCACCAAACACATGTGTATGAACAGCAAGTACATACCGTGCTCAAACATAGCCATAGGAAGGCGGATAGCATAAAGCGCTACAAAAAAGCAAGCACAACTACGACGCAATAAACAAATCAACATCTCAAGAGCCATCTCGCTCCTATGTCGGCACAAGGCCTCTATAGGGCCATAACATGCACGTGAATAATCACGTCGTATCACAACCTATCATAGCATAAGAGAGTAATACATAAAATAAATCAGCGCAAGAATAATATCCATTCGGCGTGATGATACACCCATAGGAAAAGCTATGCTGAGTAAGCAAATATGATCCAGTATAGAATACTCATTCTCATTTGGCCTACCAATAGGCCCCTAAATCGATCAAGATAATCTCGAAATAGGTAAATAAGCTCCCAAAAATCCAAAAGTGACAGTCAATGACACCTACAATCAGCTGTCTAGCCCTTAATACACTTTCACAATCCGCAACCCACGAAATAATCTGCCTCCTTAAAGATCAAATCTATCAACCTTTTTACAAAAATATCTATACCTGATTTCTATCTCTCCCATTTAAATGACTGATACATCATGCATACACAATTGCCTTATGAAAAATACTCCTAAACCTTCCGCACCAAGCAAAAAAAAATCTAATCATCCATGATTGCCACCCACACGATCTTCGTAGTACTAGTCAAGCCTCCGCAAATCAATATCAAATGTGTCTTATACAATACACACTCTCCTCAGGCGATATAAGATAGTGCTAGTATTCTCTTAAACATCTGAAATCTCCTATGTTGTCTAGACATTCCTTTCAATACTGAAACGCAACCTTATCCATTCCATCTCAATCCCACACGCTCACCGCATCCATCCTGCCACAACACAAAAATATGAGAATCCCATTATCAAGTCTGAAGCACAAATAGGATACGCACTCCATCGACCAAAAATCTTTCACTTAGCTCAATTCAGGAGAAAATCGCAATATGTAACAAACCTTCCATGCCTGCAGAAGAAACTAATCATAGTCGTGGACAAAAGTCACCACAAACTCTTTGAAATTCATTTTCACATAACCAAGCCATCAGAACTGAATACCACTACATCAACCAAATTATGCAGAATGCCAAAACCGGGCTCTCTTTAACAATCCGACGTTAATCTCAACTCCTCAGTCACACGATGAATTCAAAAATCCTTAGGTACCACATCTTGAACCTTGATCTTACTAGAACCATCCTTAAGAGTCACCCACTTAGTCCTAGTCTCGAATACATAGCCAAACATGCCGAATGATTAGTGCTCCATTAGCGCATGAACACTCAAAAATGAAATAACTGAGCGAATTATTTCCCTTTACACACTACATCCACAAAATACTATCCAACTTGAGCCACTCCACCACCTCCACAAAACAACAAGGTGAAATATAACACGCCCCTAGCAACTGCTTGCTCGAATCAATCTCGAACTCATCCTCCTCAAGCCATAACTAATTCACAAGCACACCGAAATCCAGGACTGCAACAACACATAACCATGTGATCCAATCATCGATGATAGGCTTTCCCCACTTGGCTTTAAGCCACAATCACATGATCCAATAACTCACAATGACCGTTCCTCCTTAGTTACCATGACCTCACACTATTACTCAACTGAATTTCTCATACGCTCACGTTGCTCTAACCATAACACATCCCAAATTATCAACCCAAATGCATACTTAACCTTGTGATAGTCGTTCCATCTACCTCAAGCGATCGAGACTCATATTATAGTAGATACATCCAATTGGATAAAAGTCAAACTCTTCATAGCGACCTCATAAGAAATCGAACAACCTCTAACCTTTTCACATGAGATAGCCTTCCTATGTAGCCTCAAATCTTTTTATTACCTCACCATGCATACCACCACTATGTAATCAATTGATTCTCCTTAGTCTACACTCGTTACACATGCCGTAAGAATCTATTTCATTTAATCAATAAACAACCGAAAGATCCATGAACACATCCAAAACTCAAGACCGTATTGTACACCAAGATGATAATCATGCATTCACATTTCCCTTGTAGCTCAAGTAAACCCTTCTGTTTAATTCAAACCCTTCAAAATATAAGTATTCATCACCAACACGAAATGTACGGACTTAGTCAATCAAACCAACCTTCCTGAAAGCCTGTGGCTACCCCACCACAAAGTTCCTAACGATATGCCCCACTTCCATACAGGTATATCCACCCCTCCAGTAAGCCACTCGGTCTTTGATGCTCATTTTTGGCCTGATGACAATCAAACACCGTGAGACATGCCTAATAATGTCCTTCTTCATCCTCTGCCACCTATAGTGCTGCCTCAAATCATGATACGTCTCTTTATCATCTGTATGAAGGAAATACCACAAACTATGAACCTCCTCAAGGATCATCTCCGTCAAACCATCAATATTAGAAACATAAATCCGACCCTGAAGTTGCAACACACCGAAAATACTAAGGACCACCTCCTTAGCACCACCCCACATATTGTGTCCCTAAGGACAAGAAAATGTGGATTATCACATTGACGAGTTCTGATTCACTCACACAAAAACAACCGCGCAACCTCACAAGCAAGAGCTCTACTATGGTCAGAGATGTCTAATCTCACAAATCTATAAATTAAGGCTAGAACTTTCATAGCCCAAACGCCTCTCCTCTTCCAAATCATGAACCTCATAGTTCTCCTCACGGGGCTTCAACTACCATGACACATAAGCAATCACCCTACCACTGTGCACTAACACCACTCCATACCAACACGTGAAGCATCACAATATGTTGTGTAATGCCCCGAACTTGTGGGCAACACCAACATCGGAGACTATAGATAGAAACGCCTCTACAAAGAAATATTAGTAGTCAGACCTCAACACAAGGGAAACAAATCCCACACCACATGTGCAATATCACCACAGAGTGCCAGATCTCAACTGATATCAAGTGATCAACATCACGTATTAACAAGTAGGAGGGAACTGAAGATATAGTCTAGACCTGCTGGTGACTCGTAAGACCCTTAGAACCTAAAGCTCTGATATAAACTTGTTACAACCTAAAATCCAACCTCAGGCTGAGATGGCGGATTGTAATGACCTGACTGATCTTTTTGAGAATTAGAATCTCGTTTGGTGGCTTAAGGTCTCGAGTAGCTTTGTATTGTGTATTATAACTTGTGTGTGTGGACGGGTTTAGTTTTCGGATGATTCAGGATGAATTTGGAAGAAGGACTTAGGAGTATGTCTGGATTTGGATTTGGAAGTTCGTAGGTTGATTTGGCGTATTTTGGCAAAAATTAGAAAGTTGAAGGTTGAGAGGTTGACCGGGAGTTGATTTTGTTGACATCGGGTTTGGATTTTGATTTCGAGAGTTAGAATAGCTCCGTTATATCATTTTGGACTTGCATGCAAAATTTGACGTCATTCCGAGTTGATTTGATATGTTTCGGTGCGAGTTGTAGAAGTTGAGAGTTCATAGGTTCATTATGTTCAATTTGTGGTGCAATTGGTAGTTCTGATGTTGTTTGATGTGATTGGAGCCCTCGCGTAGGTGCGGGTTATGTTATGGAACTCCTTGGTATGTTTGGACGGGGTCCCAAGGGCCCCGGGTGTGTTTCAGACGAGTTTTAGACGGTTTGCATGCTTTTGGACAGGTCTGTGTCTGGTGCATCGCACCTGCGTATATTGGAGCGCAGGTGCGGGGCCACTTCTACACATTTTGTGTCGCTTTTGCAATGTTGAGGTTTAGCAGGAGATTCGCTTATGCTGATTTAGGCACACAGGTGCGATGGTCGCTGCTGTGGCTTAGTGATGTAGATGCACATGTTTTCGCTTCTGTAGTTGGCTCTGGCGCTTCTGCACTATCGCAGGTGCGTCGATTCTTTCGAAGATGTGGACCTTTGTCTGCGTAAGACCCCGTAAAATTTCTCCAAGGATTCTAGTCTTGTGGTGTCGAGGTCGGGTAATGAGTACGGACGCAGTACAGACTTTTTGGGTTGAAGAATGCATCGAGGTGTTGGTGGAAATCTTTTTGCTGAAGGGCCAGTTATGCTGTCAGATTCGCGACCACAAATCCATTATGCGGGCCGCATACCCGTTGCAGAGTTGAGCAGAAAAATGATTGAATTTTGAAGGTCGTTTTGCGGCTCATTCTGCGGTCGCATATCCATTTCGCGGTCCGCATATCCATCGCAGATATTGTATGAAGAATTTTTTTGGGTGATTATGCGGTCCGTTATGCAGCCGCATAAGTGGTCTGTGGACCGCAGACTAGTCGCAGACCTGTTTAGATCATCCTAGTTTTTGGGCATCACTTTCGCGGTCCATTTTGTAGACCGCATATCTGTTCTGCGGTCAATTCTGCAACCGCAGATCTGAGTTCGGAGGGTCCATATTCCCGATTTTATAACCCGACCCTATTTTGATAAATGCCTTTGGGGCTTATTTTGGGGCGATTATCTAATGGTTTTAGAGAGAGGTAAGAGCATATTTGAGGGAGAAGGAGGAAACCTAACATTCTAATCATCCAATCTTGCACCAACCTTTAAGAATCAAGGAAGTCAACCACTAGAACACCATCTATCCGAGTAAGTTCCTGTCCTATACCACCCATACAAGTTATTTTAGGGTCCAAGTATATTGTGGGATTGGAATTAGGCCCTGCATGTGTCAATACGTTGTAGTACGTGGGGTTAATGAACCATTTTGGGTAGTTCTTGTTGAAATTGGTTGAGGGAGGAAGGTATTACCATTGTAGAACTTTGTAGTTTATTTTGCATACTAGGCGTTGACAAAATTCCTAAGAGAGTTACACCAAGAGAATCCTTCTAATTATTATCCAATTTTCGCTATCTTCCTATAGATTGTTATTGCTAGAAGTGTTGGGACGTTGTAGTAACTTAAGAAAATCTCAAACAAGCTATTTTGGCTGAACTCCTCTTTTAGAATTGGAGCCCCACAATGACCTTGTATGGCCCGTGTTGCTTATTATAAATTGATTATTCTGAATAAGCCTTGTGTCAAAAGATATATGTGTTCAATTTGTATTCCAAACGTTCTTGTATGTTGAGTTACTATTTGAGAAGGTGATTAAGCATGATCTGTGTGTTAATTTGTTATGATTTGAAAATGTGATTCTAATGAAAACTAGCATGTCGAATTGTGTAAGAAATCACATGTGTCTAAGACCCTTAATTTGGTTAGTTGCTCAAATGTGTATTTAAAGTCTTGAATAGGAATGCCTTGTTGTTGATAATTCTACAAGGATGCTTGAAAGTGAAGGAAGTGGGTTGGAGATATAAAGTGTGGGCCAACGTGCCAAGAATGGAAGTTATACTTGTGGTCAAAGGTGCCGAGGAAATGAAATGATGTGAGAAAGGTTATGAAATAAGCCTTGATTCAACTGTTCCAGACTGACTTCGGAAATAGATTTGCCTAAAAGCTTAGGTACCCAAGTTATGCCCAAAGGTGGCTGCTTTAACTAATGCTAGGCTTTGTAAGAATTTCCAATGTATTATGGGCTCTTATATCTTCATGAGTTGAAATTGTGTATTGCCCTTTTTGGAAAAAGTATTTCAAGAATAAATGATGTATTACTCGCCTATGATTTTAACTTGTTCTTCGATTGCCAATCATTTTACTCAATTTTTTGGAAAGAAATCCATTGTGTTTAAAGTTTTCGTTACTAATAAACCTAAAGTTATGATTTTCGGAATATTCTATTTGTTGATATTTATGATGATGATCCATGAAAGTAAAGAAATGAAAATGTGGAATATGAAATACGGCAAATGTACCATGAATGAAAAATCATAAGTATGGCCAAGAGAGTCAAGGAAATAACATATTTTTGTACTTTTGTTTCCCTTGTGTGCAAAAAAATATATTTTTGGGAGAATCATTAGCAAACCGAGGAAGGGTGGGTCGTAAGGGCCCACCCCCGAAACTACACGTGCTGGTGTAGGAGTGGATTTTGATTATTCCCCTTATTTGGGATGAGATTGAAATATTGATGTGATTGTGATTATTCCCCTTAATTGGGATGATATTGTTGATAGCCCTGGATTTAATGTCGATTCACACGGCATATGTGGGGAGACGACCTAGCCGGTCGAGTGGTGATCGGACGCCATGTTGCGCACATGGTGGTACTACTCTTGGTAACACCTTTTTCGCATCACATGTCAAACCACATTGTTCGTGGGAAGATGGCCTAGCCGATCGGGCCTGATTGGACTCCATCTTAAAAACACGGTGGTATATTGGTGCTAATGATCTCCCAACCAAAAATATATATTATTTCGTATTTTGAAAATTATTATGTTTTAACTGGGCGTTTGGATATTATTGATTGTGACTTGCTGTTTTTATGGTTTTTCCTTTTTCTTATATTGGCATTTTATTTTGAAAGAGGACATTTAGCATTACATACTAGTACTATTCCATATGTACTAACGTCCCTTTGGGGCACTGCATCTTCAATGGATGCAGGTGGTTCGTCAACGGTTTTGATCCTCGTTAGCAGTTACTATCTATTCAGCAGATTTTGGTGAGCCCTATTCTGTTCCGAGCTTCATATCATTTGACGTTGTACTTTATGTTTTGAGGTATAGCCGGGGCCTTGTCGTCGGCACTTCCATACTACTCTTCTGTTGTACTTAGAGGCTCCGTAGACATGTTGTGGGTGGTGTTTGATGTTGGGAATTAAAATAGTAAGTGTTGGTATTTGGGCAAAAATATTTTTTATCATATCTATAAACTTGTAATATTTTGGAATTCATAAATGAATATCCTTTAGTAATGAAAAAAGATTGTGGAACACTTGACTCTTCTCATGTCTATCACTTGTACTGATTCTTATACTGTTAATGAGCAAGGTTGGGTGAAGGCATCTAGTAAACTTGCTTAACCGGGGTATCTCGGTTGAGCGTCGGTCACGCTCCCTGAGGTCGGGGCGTGAAAGTCTGGTATGCTGTCTTCGCAGATGCGAGCCATAGCTCGCAAATACGAGCTTGCATATGCGTGTTTTTGTCCGCAAATGTGGAAGTGCTAGGCAGAAATGTTTAAATTCGAGGGTTTGATTTCATTACTCATTTTTGGACCTGGGAGCTCGGTTAGTGACGATGTTTCGTGGGTTTTTCAAGAAATTCATTGGGGTAAGTGTTCTTTACCTGAATTTTCTTATATTTCATGAATCCACTGTTATTTTCATCATTTAATTTGTGATTTAAGTTGGAAATTTGGGGAAAAATTGTGAGAACTTCTTAGATTAAACTTTGGAGATTTGAAAGACAATTTGAAGTCAGATTTGAGTAATTCTTGTATAGTCAGACTCGTTATTGAATGAGTGTTAATATTTTGTAATTTTGGTTGGGTTCCGAGATGCGGGCTCGGGGTTGACTATTTGAGTTGCATTTTTATTTCTCTTTCAAAATTGAAGCTTTAATATCCAGAATTGTTTCCTACGATTTTCTTTATGATATTAAGTTACTTTGGCTAGATTCGAGACGTCCGGAGGCTTTTTCACACAGGAAAGGTCATTTAGAGTATAGATTTAGCTTTTTTGAGGTAAGTATCTTGCTTAACTTTGTGTGGGGAAATGCACCTTAGGATTTGAGTTATTTTTGCTAATTGTGTTGTGTGAAGGCCGCATACGTGAGGTGATGAGTACATACTCGGGCTTAATTCTTGGAATTTGACCGTTTTAGGCTCTTATGTTCATTAAAAAATGAAGTTGTCTTATCATGTTAAATCCTCTATTTACTAAATTATCCTTACATGTCTTATTTGGAGTTGATTAATTCATGTCCTACCCTTGTTGCCAAAAAACTCTTGTGTGCCTTAATTGAAGTTGTCGCCTTTTTTATTGCCATGTTGTCTTTTCCATAATTGCCTAACCTTAATTGAAGTTATTGTTGTCTTTTCCGTAATTGCTTAATCTTAATTGAAATTATAGTTGTCTTTTCCGTAATTGCTTAACCTTAATTGAAGTTATTATTATCTCTTTCATAATTGCTTAACCTTGGTTGAAGTTTTTGTTATCCCTTTCATTGTTGACTTATCCTTACTTGGAATCATTGATTCATGTTATCTCTCATATCGTCGAGTTGTACTTATGGGGAATCGTTGTTACACAATATCTCTCCCCTTGTTGAGCTATTCTTGTTAAAACCATTATTACCTGTTGTTTCTTTCATTCTGAGCTCGTTCTTCCGTTTCTTTGTGTTCTGTAGTCCTTATGTTGATTTACTTGTCCTATTTTCGTGTTATTGTAGTTGTTGTTGTACTCAGTGTTGTTGAGCTGAGGGATATGCGTGGTTGTAGTTTAGAAATTGGTTTGAGGAAAAGTTGTGGCATATGAGCGCATGCCGTGAAAGACCTTATATTGTGTTGTTATGTTTTTGGCACACGTGGTATTGTTGAGAGGATTGTCAGGGTGTTCGCACGTGAGTTGTCCGTGCTATTGTTATTATTGATAGTTGCACATGCTGCGTGACAAGGCGGGCTATATATATGGGTTTGCACATGTGATGAGACAAGGTGGGAATATTGTTATGTGCGTGCGGTGAGACAAGAGGGGCATTTGTTGTTGCACACGTGGTGAGACAAGGTGGGCTATGTCAGGGAATGATTTGTGATGACATGTGATGGCGTGGGGGCATTGGTATTGATGATATTTGTGTAGTGGTGTGCCGACCTTGTGCAAGTTATACATTGTACGTTTCATGGTGATTGTTTCCTATGTTCCATTCGTTGTCTCTACTTGTACTTGTTGACTTGAGTTGTGATAGAATATTTGCACAAGCATACATGTAATTTATCGCCCATGTTGGGTAAGAGGACGAATCTTGATGTCATGAACCATTTACATGTACTCTCGTTTACTTGCCTTCTATGTGAGAGTTGTTCTATTGGCACGTGAGTTGTCCGTGCGGTCAAAGGTCATTGCTATTGGTGGCATGTGAGTTGTCCGTGCGGATATGAGATATTGTCACTCCTTTGGCACGTGAGTCGTTCGTTCGGTTATGAATTATAATGTGGGCACAAGATGCCATGTGATTAAGGTTCATGAATTGGGACCTGTGAAATGTGACTATGAGGTGAAGTACCTCGGGGAAACCCTTGAACAAATCTTATGTGAAAGTGATTGCTCTTATTGAGTTGTTACTTGTTCCCTTTACTTGGTTTCACTGGACTTAAACTGTGTTTAGCTTACTCTACGGTATTATTACCTGGTTATTCCCTGTTGCTAATTGTTATTGTCGTACTCTCGTGTTATTGTTGTTGTAGTTGTTCTACTCAGTGTTGTTGAGCCGAGGTCTATGCGTGGTTGTGGTATTGAAATTGTTTTGAGGAAAAGATGTGGCATATGGGCACATGTGGTGAAAGACCTTATATTGTGTTGTTATGTTTTTGGCACACGTGGTATTGTTGAGAGGATTGCCAGGGTGTTTGCACGTGAGTTGTCCGTGCTATTGTTGTTATTGATAGTTGCACATGCGGTGTGACAAGGCGAGCTATATATATAGGTTTTCACATGTGGCTAGATAAGGAAGGAATACTATTATGCGCGTGCGGCGAGATGAGGCAGGCATTTACTTTATTGTTGCGCACGTGGAGAGACAAGGTGGGCTATGTCAGGGATGATTTGTGATGATTTGTGATGGCCTGGGGACAGTGTTATTGATGATATTTGTGTAGTGGTGTGCCTAACTTGTGTGAGTTATTCATTGTACATTTCGTGGTGATTGTTTCCTATGTGCCATTCGTTGTGATAGAATATCTGCACAAGCATACACGTAATTAATCGCCCATGTCAGGTTAAGAGGACAAATCCCGATGATATGAACCATTTACATGTACTCTTGTTTACTTGCCTTCTATGTGAGAGTTGTTCTATTGGCATGTGAGTTGTCGGTGCGGTCAAAGGTCATTGCTATTGCTGGCACGTGAGTTGTTTGTACAGATATGAGATATTGTCTCTCCCTTGGCACATAAGTCGTCCGTAGGGTTATAATTTGTAATGTGGGCACAAGATGCTAAGCGATTAGGGTTCATGAATTGGGACCCATGAAATGTGACTATGAGGTGAAGTACCTCGGGGAAACCCTTGCACAAATCTTATGTGAAAGTGGTTGCTCTTATTGAGTTGTTACTTGTTCCTTTTACTTGGTTTCACCGGACATAAATTGTGTTCGGCTTACCCTACGACATTATTACCTGGTTGTTCCCTGTTGCTAATCGTTGTTTCTAGTGTTTTATGCGAGTATTGTTCTATTATATTTACCATGACTAGCTTTATATTGACATTATTTCCCTGTTAGTTTCACATTCATACTTGAACAGGTTGTTAAGTCTAGTAGATGTCTTGACTGTCCCTCGTCACTACTTCACCGATGTTAGTCTTGATACTTACTGGGTATCGCTTAGTGTATTCATGCTATGCTTTCTGCACATTTTTGTGTAGATATAGGTACTTCGTAGTTGGTTGATCACTAGCTGGCTATTCGGGTTTTGCTGTGGAGACTCAAGGTATACCTGCCATCGCGTTCGCAGGCCTCAGAGTCACCTTCTAATATTGTACTTGTACTATCTATTACTATCCAGAACAGTTGTACTTAGAAGATTTTCCTAGTAAACTCAATAGATTTTATGACTTGTACTACTGATTTTGGGTATTGTATTGCACTCGGGATTATTGGTTTACTATAGAAATTTCAGTTTCATGCTTAATAGTTGTTTCTGCTTAAATTCTGTCATTTAATTTAGTAAGTGTTATGCTTACCTATTCTTTGTGACTAGGTGCTATAGCGACATCCTACAGAGAAAAATTGGGGTCGTGACACGAATAACCGTACTTTCTAAGCAAGCCAACTCAGAATCAACAGAATATAGTCTAGATTTCCTTAATTAATAGAGTCATATTTTAAGGCCTCGTAAAAGTTTACCAAGGATTTAAGGTTATTATAGTGCCAAAGTCAAGCTAATATGTTTTGAAGTTATAGGTACAGTTTTGTTGACTGTAGAATATGTCGCAAAGTGGGAAGAAGAATTGGCATGAGAGGAGATTCTGCGGTCAATTATGCGGACCGCGAATCGGCTTCGCTAACTATAGAATCATCGCGGATTGGGGTTGAAGCAAACCAAATTTTGAGGTTCATTTCACGGCGGTTTATGCGGACCGCATATCCACCCCAAATCTGTCTAGTTTCATTTGAAAACTTGGAGGGCCGTTTCGCGGATCGCAGAACCAATATTCGGTCCCTTCCGTGATTGCAGTTTTGACTCGGAGTGGTATTTGTGTGAAATTCCTAACCCAATTCTATTTTAATAAAAGCACTAAGAGGTTGTCTTAGAAGGGAAATCTGATCAATTTAGTAGAGAGGATAATTCTATAGAGAGAGAGGGAGGAGCTCCAACATTGCTATACTTCAATTCCTTCCTATTTCTTAGAGATTCAAGGGAAGAACTCACAAGGTCCTCTACTAATAAGGTAATATTTCATCCCTAAGCTCACGTGCGAGGCTAAATAATGATATTATAGGGAGGATTATAATAAAGGGGCTTATGGGATGGTGATTGGAAGCCATAAGCTCCCAAACTCAAGTTATTGGGTATTGAAGAAATTGTAAAATGGTTTAATTGATGAGATTGATGGGTTGAGAGTAAATTGATGGGTATGCATGTACTCATGGAAGGTTACGGGTGCCAAAGGTTGATTGTAAGATGAGATTTTGGTATGGAAGTTGGTTGCAGGATGAAGAAATTCCATAGTAGGAGGGTGTAGACTAATATGCATATGAGGTGTTTGACAAAATTCATAAAAGACAAAACATGAATATTCTTACTAATAATGGTCCAATTAAATTATGTTAATGTATATTAAAGTATTACGAGTAATGGAACGTAGTAGTGATCCTAAGAAAAGCTTAATTAAGATATGTTTGGCTGAACTCCTTCCATAGAATTGGATTCCATGAACTCCTCATACACTGTAAATATGGTTTGCTCTAGTTCCTATTCCTTTTCTTTAAATTGCCTCAAAAGAATGATTTATCAAATGCTTATGCACTCGAGTCATGTTTCAAATACCATCATAATGGTCTTCTTTGGAGAATATTTGAAGTATGATTGATTTATCAAGTGCTTATGAATTCAATTCATATTTCAATTGCAATCATATTCTCTCATTTTCTGAAATAATTCAATGTGTTTTAAGCTCTTACGTACTCATGTATTTGAAGCTATGATTTTCCATTGTTTTAAATATCCTTGATGTCTTATGATAGCCCATGTCAAGGGAATGAAGAGTAAGTATGAAGATGAAATGTGGCCATTGTGCCAAAATGAGAATAATGATGTATGTCCTAAGAGATAATGGAAATAAAAGGTTTCATGAAATGATTAAAATGAAATATTTTTGGGAGTATTATTATGTAATTGAAAATGTGTAGGCTGTAAAGGCCTATACTCGAAACTACATGTGCCAGTGTAGGAGATGATTGGGGATAAATCTTCTTCGCCCTATGAAGAGTTTATTCCCCTTAATTAAGACGAATTGATTGCTACCATCAGTCCATATTTCCATGTCGATCCACACACATTGTGGTAGACGGCTTAGCTGATCGAGTCGAGATTAGACTCCATGTCACGCACATGGTGGTTTCACATTTTCATGTCGATCCAGACGACATTATAGTGAGATGTCTTAGCCAATCGAGCCGAAATCGGACTCCATGCCATGCGCATGGTGGTTTCACATTACTGTGTTGATCCACACACATTGTGGTGAGATTGCTTAGCCGATCGAGCTGAGGCCTGACTCCACGCCACGCGCATGGTGGTATGTCGATAACTAATAATTCCCAACTGAAATTGTTAATGTTTATTTGAAGATTTTACTTATGCTACACTTTCTTCCTATGTTTTAACTTAGCATTTTCAAATACTACTGATTTTCTCCCTACTTCCATATTTTTCTCTTCTTATGTTGGTAATCCATTCCATGTAAGGGTACTTAGCTTTACATACTAGTACTATTCCATATGTACTAATGTTGCTTTTGTCAAGGTCGCTGCATCTTTTATGGATGTAGGTGGTACTTCAGCAGGCGGTGCAGATTCTCAGTAGGAGAGTACCCTTCTTTCAACTGATTTTGGTGAGCCCTACACTACATCAGGGCCCTTATGTAATATTGGTCTTTGTGCATTTTATTTTATGGCATAGCTGGGGCCTTGTCGCTGGAACTTTCATATTTTTCTCATGTCAGTTTAGAGGCTCCGTAAGCACATTGTCGGTCATGTATGTATGTGGAAATTAGAGATGTTGTGCATCATTTTGATTACATTTAAAGAAATTTAATGACTTGTAATATTTTGACAACTATTAATGATATTTCTCAAGTAAAAAAAATCAATGTTGTATGCTTCTCTATATATCCTTTGTAGACCTCTACACATTACTCCTTCTCGAATCATTCATGGACGAGGGTATATAGTAGGCACCAAATAGGCTTAATTGACCAAGTTACCTTGTTCCCGCTTCCCGAGGTTGGGGTATGACAGGCTTGGTGTCAGATCCTAAGGTTTTAAAGTGTCCTTGGATATCTCGGAGCCCTGTCTAGTAGATTCCTTCTTATCGGTGTGAAGTTGACCACATCTATCATTAGGAGGATACTTGGGATTTTAGGAATGTCACCTTTCTTTGACACACCAGATCGTGCGATAGAACTTGACTATAATACTATCCCTTTTTTAACTCATGCGTCACTCTAATTTTCAGTACATGGCGCCTAGGAAGAAGGTGAAGGCTAGCCAAAGGGAAAATGTCACCCCAAGAATGGCAGCTGATGCAGTGTCCGATGCAACGGGTGTGTAAACGAGGAGTGAAGGCACTCCCCCAACTAGTGCACCTCCTACCTCTAGTATCATTGCTAAGGTGTTCTGCCTGAGAAAGTATAGATGCCTCTTCCAACCGATCCAATTCCAGCTCTAGCTTCATTCTCCGATTCAAGTGCTTCCAATAGAAACCTTAGGGGAGCCATTCAGTTGCTGACCCAGATAGTGTCTTCCCAAGCTGAGAGACTGAATGCTACATCTACTTCTTCTCGTCACCAAGGGGATTTTGCTAGTTCCAGGGTGAACAGATTCCTCAAGTTGGATCCTCTGGGTACTAAGGTCGAGGAGGACCCACTTGTGTTTATTGATGAGATGCACAAGATCCTTCATGTTGTTCATTCCACTGAAACAGAAGTAGTGTAATTGGCCTCTTATCACCTCAAGGAAGTGGCATATACTTGGTATGAGTTGTGGGAAGAGTTCTGCAAGGAAGGTGGCTATCCGGCAAAGTGCATTAAGTTCGCAAATGCTTTTATTGACCATTTATTGCCTGCTGAGACTAGAGCAGCCCGTGCCACCGAGTTCGAGACTTTGAAGCGAGGTAATATGAGTGCTTCGGACTACCATATGATTTGCATGAATCTTTCGAGGTATGCTCCTTATATGTTTTCTATTATGGAGGCTAGGGTGCGTCGGTTTGTGCAAGGCCTTAGTCCTTTAGTTATCAATGAGGTCTCTATAGTTGCCTTTAATTCTAATATGAATTATTGGAAGATGGTGGCATTTTCTCAAACCACGGAGATTGAAAAGTTGAAAAGCAGGATGGAGCGAGATAGAAACAAGAAGGCCCCCTCTACGGGTAACTTTGATGGGTCTTTTAGTGGTGGTAGTGGTTGAAAGACATTGTTTAGGATACGGTCATCTGGACCATCAAAATCAGTTGCTCAGTCTTCAGCTAGTGCATCACCATCAGGGCCTAGTCAACAGCAATGGGGCTGTGTCAGGCCAAACCAGGGCAACAGAGGATCTTATCAGCAGGTTCAGTAAGGTGGGAATTTTCATCCGCAAGAAAGGCGCTCATGTTCTAAGTGTGGGAAGAAGCACTCGGGAGTCTGCTATATGAGCCTATGTGTGTGCTACATATGTGGTCTTAAGGGCCATGTTCAACAAGAGTGTCCTTCATCCCGACGGAATGCTAGCAACGGTATGGTGCAGCTAGCCAGGTCAGCGACTACTACTTCCAAAACACCTCCCCCAGCTCTGGGTACTCCGTCACATGCAGGGCGTGGTGCAGCTAGAGGTGGTGAATAGAGTTTCATGAGGACATGGTAGATTCTATGCTATGATTGGCCGCTAAGGTCCAGACGCTTCTTCAGATGTTGTCACAGGTGTATTGACAGTTCAATCTCATGATTTGCATGCTTTTATAAATCCAGGTTCTACATATCATATGTCACTCTTTATGTTGCTACGAAATTCTGGATATAACTGGAACAACTTCATGATCTGTTCTCCGTATCTACTCTAGTTGGTGAATTTATTATGGCCCCACAGGTTTATATGGATTGTATTATCACAATTCATGGTCGAGACACCATAACTGACCTTATCGAATTGGTGATTGTGGATTTTAATGTAATAATGGGGATGGTCTAGCTTTACTTGTGTTTTTCCAAGCCTGATTGCCGAACACGAACCATTAGGCTCGAGTATCAAGACTATCCAGTCACTGAGTGGAAGGGGGATGATATCGTGCCAAAAGTTATGTTTATTTCTTACCTTAAGGCAGAAAAAATGATCAACAAAGAATGTATCTACCACCTGGTTCGAGTTGCATAACAGATACTGAGGCACTGACACTGCAGTCCATGCCGGTGGTTAATGAATTTTCGGAGGTCTTTTCTTATGAGCTTCTCAGAAATCCACTAGACAGGGAGATTGACTTCGGGATCGATGTTTTGCCGGGTACACAGCTTATATCAATTCTGCTCTATATAATGGCTCCGACAGAATTGAAGGAATTGAAAGAGAAATTGAAGGACTTTCTAGAGAAGGATTTCATCTGACCGTGTGTGTCGCCTTGGGGCACGCCAGTTCTCTTTGTAAGGAAGAAAGATGGGTCATTAAGGATGTGCATGACTATCGGCAACTCAACAAGGTCACACTCAAGAATAAGTACCCGTTTCCAAGGATAGATGACATATTTGATTAGTTACAAGGTGCTAAGTACTTCTCCAAGATTGACTTGAGGTCGGGGTATTACCAATAGAAGATAAGGGAGAAGGATATTCTGAAAATAGCCTTTAGGACACAGTATATGCACTTTGAGTTCCTGGTGATGTCTTTCAGGCTGGCGAATGCTCTAGTAGCTTTCATGGATCTTATGAATCAAGTATTCAAGCCGTTCCTTGACTCATTTATGATAGTGTTGATCGACGATATCATTGTTTATTCACGAACACGATAGGCGCATATCAATCAGCTTATGATAGCTTTGCAAACTCTAGATCAACACAAGTTGTATGCAAAGTTATCACAATGTGAGTTTTGCCTCGAGTACGTCACTTTCTTGGGTCATGTGGTCTCTAGCGATGGAATCAAGGTTGATCCTCAGAAGATGGCAGTTGCGAAGAATTGTACTAGACCCACAACTACGACAAAGATCTGCATTTTCTTGGGCTTAGCTGGGTATTACAGGAGGTTTGTTGAGGGGTTCTCTTCCTTTGCCTCTAAGTTGAACAAATTAACACAAAAGGCAGCTAAATTCCAATGGTCAGAAGCATGTGAAAGGAGCTTTCAAGAGTTGAAGTCAAGGTTGACCACGACACTTGTGTTGACCTTACTGGAAGGCATAGATGGATTTTTCGTATATCGCGATGCTTAAAATGTCAGACTGGGGTGTGTATTAATGCAATATGTCATAGTGGTTATGTATTATCAATGCAACTCAAGAACTATGAGAAGCATTATCCAACACATGAGTTAAAGCTTGCGGTAGTGGTGTTTGCATTTAAGATTTTGACATCATTATCTCTATGGGGTCCATGTGGACATATTCACAGACCATAAGGGTCTTCAATACATCTTCAAGCAGAAGGAGTTGCATCTAAGGCAAAGGAGATGGCTTGAGTAAAGATTATATCATCAACATTCTTTATCATTTGGCGAAGGCTAATGTTGTGGCTGATGCTCTTAGCCAAAAATCTATGGGTAGTTTGGCTTACTTGGAAGCACACCAAGGACCGATGGCCAAGGAAGTTCACCAGTTGGCTTAGATACCAGATATTTGGAGTACCAACATGCAAACTTGGGTACTGCCGAAGTCACCTTGAATGCCGGGACTGTTTTCATAACAATCTTTCCAAACTTCAACATGTCTCTCTATGATCCTTACTTAACCGAAGCTCTTAAAATCCAAGTCCAAATCCAAGGAGCCCCTCAAGCTAAAGATTCCATACAAGCTACCCTTCACCACCAAATGGCATGGCGAGTCCAAAATCACGCCATGGATCTCTGTCTTCCCGGAGGAGAAAATGCTCTTCTCCTAAACATAGATGCCACAAAAGGAAATACCATGTGCACCCAAATACCCAGACAAATTTCAAGAGATGAGCTTGTCAAAATTCTTCCTGATTCCTGGATCACAAATTACGAAAAGTTAAGAGAATCCGAAGAATCCTTACAATCTGGTGAACCAACCTTTACCAAAAGAAATGAAAAAACCGTTTGCATAAGCTTCGACCATTCCCACCTCAAAAAACCAAATAAAACTGTCTTCTCTTGCCAAATGATCCAACCAAAAGATATAGCAGATACATACCCTGAACCTGATGGAGAACTCTTTTGGAACATAAAAAACATCATGGAAGAACATGACTGGTGCCGATGCTTCGACAAAAATGGATCCAGAACTTGGTGGTACAAATGCCCCTTTACGGGACACTGCCCTTGGGATCTTGATTGCGACTGTCGAGACTGTTTCGAAGACCAGAGGGAGAATACAAAGGAGAAAACTGAGCTCTCAAAAAGGCCAAATCCAAATCCAAGAAAAAGAACACCACTGAAAAACAATTTCGAGCCAGATATGAAAATAAAGACCCTTCAATTGGCTCATTAAGCCGTCCTGGTAAATATGAATTTCTTGTCAGTTACAAACCCCAAGAGTAGCCAAAACTTCCAGAAAAATTCACTCCAAGCTGGGAGGATAGTGAAACTACACCTAACCTCGAGTCACCACCAGTCCATACTTCACAACCCAAAAAGCCACCCGATCCTTAAACTCCACCCATTCCAAAAATCAAAAATCCCCCGCAACCACGAATATTCATGATGAGTTCTTCAAGCTCCAGTCATACCCACGATTTTCCTTCCCTACAACCTTTTGAAAAAGAGGGAATTAGCTATGCACCAAAAATTCCCAAGAAAAACGTAGTGCTGCCTACTGGAGAAAACCCCCTACAAGTGACATCGAGGCAACATTAAACTGGCAGTCCGAAAACTCTATCTGCCAAAACAAAGTCCTGACCAATATTGGCAACACCATAAAGAACGTGGCTCATACACAAAACAAAATGTTGAGCAAGGTGGAAACAATTGAGAAAAAGATGGAGCACACATCGTCTCGCCATGAAGGACTAATCAAAGCATTGGAACAGAGGTTGGCAAATTTACAATATGAGATTTGTCCGCCAGGAACTTCACTTTTCCACTTCTTCCAACAACAACAGAAGGAGACAGTTTCCATCAAAGAACAGATCCAGCATCT
>MCJB01007091.1:0-40000 GCA_002018475.1 Nicotiana obtusifolia
AAACCCCGTTGGGCCCGCGGGCCTAGCCCGTAGCGGGCCGGTCCCTACCCACGAGCCCGCCAGGCCCAGGCCCGTCTCAGGCCCAGGCCCGTGGTGGGCCACACCCTTAGTCAGGAATAAGCGGCGTAAATAGTTCGATTCGGACGGTTATTTTTCAAAAATTTTATTACATTAATTTTTCAATTATTTTATTATATATAATTAAAATTAGACTTTTCGAAATCGTTTCAATCATATCGATTTCTCTTTGGTATCAATATGATTCGGTTAATTTTCGGTATTTTTTAAAAATGTTATGTAAAAGTTACTAGTACAAGTAGAATGCAATAACATACATATTTTTATAGGATTAAGAAACTCTCTAGACATTTTTACTGTTCAAAGGATGATGAATTAAAATAATATGAAAGATGGCAAGATTATAGTCCATCAACTATTCTACTGCATTATAAAAGAAATTAAACAAAAGACAAAGAAAATATAAGTCATACGAGTGAAAAAATATTAACAAAGCTGGAACTCAAGAATAAAGTCCACATAAGATTAAATATTCAAAAAGATAAATCTAAATTATACGAAAGGAAACATATTTAATACAATGTAGTTTGCTACTAATCGCTAATACCTTGCATGTGTCTCGCTAGTGAATATGCTGGAAATAATTTAGCTTCAATAAGAATTGCACTTAAGTTTAGAAATTGGGATTTTGAGTTTAATAACTTGTTGCTTGTAACCGTTTTCACAATTCTAAGATCCACAAAAAAATTTAATATATTATTATTTAAAACTAAATTATAAATATATTTCACATGTTTATTCGGTACGGTTTGGTATTCTTTTGATTTATTTTTATAAAATAAAAAACTTATCCTAATTATCGGTACGAATATAGATTTAAATAAAAATTTACAGTTTTATATTAAAAGAACTGTAAAGGGCCAAATATACCCTTGCTGTAATACTGTTGGTTCAAATATACCCCTCTTATGTTAAGTTTGCCCAAGGCAAGCATCCAATCCTACGTGGCATTGATATTTGATGAGGTGGATGCCATATGGCATGCCACCTCAACGCTCCTAATCCATATATAAAAGACTAAAATTTGAAACACAAAATTTTTTATCACAACAGTAATGGTGACAATAGTGGTGAAGGGGAAGAAAATTTTAGTGGTGAAAAAAAATAGAAGGGAGGGGTAAAATGGGTTAGGGGAGCTGGGGTGGTAAGTCGTGTGAAATCCACCTAATCAAATGGCAGTGCCACATAGGATTGGATGTCCGCTTTGAACAAACATAAGAGAAAAGAGGTATATTTAAACTAATAGTATAACGATAGAGGTACATTTGGACTCAAAGTATAATGACGAATACATTTAAACCTTTTTCTGATGGTACATGAATATATTTAATTCTTTTTTATTAAAAAATACTTAAAAATTAATTCACAGTATAATTCAATCAATTTAATTAATTTTTAAATATCCATTCACACCGTTAGCCAGGGAGTACTGGAGATCGCTTACAGCTTTCCTAAAATCCTTTGTCTTATTATGCATACTGATGGGACCAAGTTGTAGACTTTTATGTCTAAATTTAATGATTATATAAACTTTTTAAAATTTGTTGAGCTTGGTTGGTCCCACTCAACAAATTTCTTTATATATATATATATATATATATATATATATATATATGTATATATATATATATATATGTCCCCTTCTAACCAGAGTCTCAAAATGACAATACAAGTCAGATTTTTAATTAAAGTTAAACCATTGTTGAAATTAATTTACACAATAATACGAAGTATTTTGGACTCATTAAAAATAAATTGCAAATGCTTTCTATAATACAGTACTCTTTTTTTAAGAGTCAGCCAATTAAAATTTATATCTAAATCTCAGTAAAGAAATTGGGTATTAAATTCACAATAATCAACATAAAATAGTAGCGTCGCAAAGTTTTTTTACATGGTGATTACAATACTGTGACTTCTTTTCATTTACTTTACGGGAATCGTTTTTTAGGATGTATTAAATATATATATATATATATATATATATATATATGTGTGTGTGTGTGTGTGTGTGTGTGTGTGTTTATTTTGATATTATTACTATCTTACTAATATTTTTCAGCTTATGTATAACTAATACATACAATATCATATTTGGTATTATTGTTATACATAACAAATCATGACATTAGCAATACCATAAATTTTAATACATGGATAAACATGTATAAAGACATAATTCCCGTTTCAAAACCTTTAATACACCAATCAAAACAATCGATAAGAAATAAGCACCATATATTTTCCCAACATAACTAATCTCATCATTACTAATACACCAATTCTGGACTATTCTTATACATTCTACTAGGGGTGTCAATAGATATTTAAAAACCGGCTAAACCGTACCGTACCGTACCAAATCGTTTTTTAGGTTTCTTTTGATAAAACCGTAGGTTTTTATATAAATTTATAATCGTTCTGATAATTAGGGTACATTTTTTATTTTATGAAAATAAACCAAAACCGAGAGTCTTCTAAAACTATTTGCCACAAACTAAAGAATTGAATTACCTTGCGCCGGTATCATTTCGCTAAAACAAAGGAATAAAAAAAAGTTTCTCTATGACCTCCTCGTTTTGAGACATTATGGCTTAGGGGTCGACCCCGGCGCTATATCACAATTTATTCTCGGGCATAGCTGTTCAAAGGTGGCATGGGACATCTATCAGTGGCGGGACTTTATCAATATACTGTTTCTTCTACACACATCTCCATATTAGAAAATGGTAATAGTTAGGATTCATTAAAAAAATCGAGAATCCACTCATGGGACAAGAAACCCTTTCCGCATCAGGCAAGTCTCCTATCCCCCTTCCAGTGGGGAACCCGCTCCCCGGTCTCAAAGATCGACTCGAAGGTAGCTATACTTATCATTCGCCATAACACAGTCTTAGGGTCACTACGAGCTGGACTCGTCGTGAAACTCACTTATTCTTATAGAAATGATGTGTGCTAGCCTTCCCTACCATCGGACTCGAACCAACATCTCTGGGAGCAAAAGACAGGTCTAGAGAACAACGAACCGTACCGAATAAATTTACATGTGAAAAAATATATTTATATATTAAGTTTAAAAATAATAAAGCGTTATTTTTTCTTAGGCTTTAACTATGAAAACAATTACAAGCCAACAAGTAATTAAACTCAAAAACCTAATTCCTAAATTTACTATGCTGCTCCTATTGAAATTAAATTATTTCCAGCATATTCACTAGCAAGACACAAGGTATTTTAGCAATTATGAGTAGCAAACTACAATTTATTGAATATGTTTCCTTTCGTATGATTCAAATTTATCTTTTTGAATATTTAATATATTCTTGAGTCTCTACCTCGTTAATATCTTTCCACTCGCGTGATTTATATTTTGTTTGTATTTGCTTAGTTTCTTTTACGCCGCTGTAGAATAGTTGATGGATCTATACTTTGGTCATCTTTTATATTTAAAAATATCCAAAGAGTTTTGATAAATCATAAAAAAGCACGTATGTTATTGCATTCTTCTTCTACTAGTGGCTTTTATATGACATTAAAAAAAATCAAAAATTAACCGAACCTTACCGATACCGAATAGAAACTGACGTGATCGGGACGATTTAAAAAGTCTAATTTTAATTATACATAATAGAATAATCAAAAAATTAATATAATATAAATTTTATAAAATAGTCGATTGAACTGAACCCTTGACACACATACATTGAAGTATCTATCGGTCGAAAGTCAATAATTCAAATAATTTAAATTTTTGGTAAAAACACTCATTATGATTTTTCTTTTAATTCTTAAAATTTAAAACTTAAATTTTTTGATCAAGTGAGAAAGGATCTTACTAATTTCACCACAACTATTGCCGATAAAAACTTTTACTAGTACGTGTCAAGAGTGAAGACAGGCCGGAGGTTCGGAGCAATCTGGCACATTGTTGTCACCGGAAGCGCCAGTGGTGGGTACCAAATACAATTAGTAGTGGGGCGGTCTTTTCAAACATTTTGACCGATACTACTCACACCTGACAGCTCAATGGAGATAACAATAACAAAGAAAACTAATAGCATGTGAAAAAATTATTATTTTTTAAAATTAAAGTATTTGGTCAAGTTTTTAAAGAAAAAAGTTTTTGAGTAGAAATAGAAAAAAATAATTTATTTTCAGAAGTACTTTTTTGAAAAGTATTTTTGAAAAAAATACACTTAGAATCACTTTTTAAAAGCTTGGCCAAATACAAATTGCTGCTTAGAAATACTTTTCAAATTATTAACCAAACACAAACTGTTTTTCATCAAAAGTACTTTTGAAAAACATACTTTTAAAAAAAATACTACTCAAAATAAGCTGATTTTTCTGGCCAAACAGACTATAAGCAGTCACTTTTAGTCCTATCATTTTCTTTCGTTAACTTCTACGCCTTTTTGTTTTCTTCATTTCTGATTGACGTCTAAGTTAAATTCACCCACAAAGGTTATGTTTTCTAATGGAGTATTTGGACGTCTCGGGTTTGAATTTTAGGTATGGAGTCGTTTTTGTTAGAAAGTATTTTATTCCTCAATATAATTTTTCGGTATGAATTTAGATTTTGTCGGGTCCCATCTCAAATATCGAACATCAAGCGAAAAACAAAAAAAAATTATTTTGCGTTAGTACAACGAATAAAGAACTACAACAATACAAAAGATCAATATATATAAAAGGAAATTAGGTAGCGGTTATTAATTTCTTTATCGCATAAGTTAATTCATCTCCCTGTGTAAGGAGATAATTAACATTCATAAACACATCGACAGTGAAAATTTCTACCCCAAGGTTCACAATATCCATCCAATATATGCTTGTCTGGAAAGGCAACTTTTGAACACCATAAGAAGCAAGCATTTTTGGGTGAGACTCCTATTTTACAATAGCTAATACCCTATGGTACACTACATCTTTTTCCTTCAGCTAAAGATATAAAAATTCCATAATATGCATTAAAAAAGAAGAAGTCCATTATCTCATAACACAGTCAGCTAATTAAACTTACAAAACTTAACAAACATAATTCACACGGCAAAATATCTTAAATAGATAACATTTTTCGCTTCTCAATTCCAACTACGTGAATTTTGATTAATATTTTAAAATATATTTTTATTGTATTGACGTGCACAAATTTATTATTGATACAGTCAAACCTTGTTATAATAGTCTCGTCTGTTTCGATACTTTTTGATTGCTATAGTGAAGTGTTATTGTAGAGAACATATATTATAACATAACATGAAAAGTTAATTCTAAAAAGAATTGGTCATTATAGTGATGCGTTATGATAAAGAATGTCTATTATTATAGAGAATTCTAACTGTAATATTTTCGAGATGATCTTAATTTGCTGCCACATGTATGGAGTATATCTTTTAGGGATCAAATAATTGATTTTCTTTAACAAAAAGTATGTTGTATAATAACTAGGTGATGAATGGAGTGGAATAAAAAATTTGAAAGATCATGGTTCAAATTTATATAAAGATAAAAAAAGTTAGGAGGTTATTTTTAGGGGCTGTCAATGGTTCGGTTCGACCGGTTATTTTATAAAATTTATACTATACCAAAATTTCGATTATTTTATTTTATATAATTAAAATTAGACTATTTGAAATCGTTCCGATCATCTCGGTTTCTCTTCGGCATAACTACGGTTCAGTTAATTTTCGGTAATTTTCTTAAAATGTCATATAAGAGTCACTAATAGAAGTTAGAATGCAACTTACTTACTTAGAACTTCAGCAAAACTCTCTAGACATTTTTACAGTTTAAAAGACGATGAATCAAGGGAATATGAAAGATAGCCAGAATAGAGATTCATTACACTATTCTACTGCAACATAAGAGAAATTAAACAAAGATAAAAATTATATATATAGATCACACGACTTTGAATATATTAGTCAAGATTGGACTCAAAATAGAGTCTATTAGAAGAATAAGTATTTAAAATCCAAATCATATCGAAAGGAAAGAAATTCAATACTTATGGTTTACCAACCAAGATCGCTAGAATACCTGTGGCATGTTACTTGAGATGCTAGCTAGAACTAATTTAATTTTAGTAGGACTAGCATAATAGGTTTGAGAGTTGAGACCTTGGGTTTTAATTACTTGTTGATTGTAAATGTTACCATACTCACAAAGGCCGAGGAAAAAACTATATTTTGTTATTTTTAAACTTAATATATAAAATATCTTTTTCTTATATAGAATTATTCGGTAGGGTTCGATAGTTTATCAGTTTATTTTTGTAAAACTAAAAATTTAACATAATTATCGGTATGATTATAGATTTATATAAAAATCTATAATTTTATTAAAATAAATTTAATAATCGATTTAATACGGCTCAATTCGATCAATTTAGTCGGATTTTAAAAATCTATTGACACCCCTAGTTATTTTGCAGCTGTCGCAGCCCTGAGACCTTCTTTGCTTCCATTTAATGAAGGTTTGAGTCGGAATCGCTCATATTTCAACTCATTAGTTGTATTTTTAGACGCTTATTTTCTCTAAATAAGTCTGGTTTTTCAACATCTTGAATAGAATTTTAAAATCATCAAGATATTCATTCAAATTAAACTAATAATGACAAGAAGAAGAAGAAACATAATGTATAGTTGTCATAACTGAACTAAGCATTAACTACTCTCTCCGTTTCAAATTATATGATGTACTTTCCTTTTTAGCTTGTTCTAAAATAAATGATACATCTCTACATTTGAAAATAATTCAACTTTAAACTCTTCATTTTATTCATTTTTCTCTTAATGAGAAGCTTTTATAACCACAAAAATGTCATGGTCCCATAAAACTTTTACTCCTTAAGTTTTTAAGACCATAAATTTCAAAAATCTTTTTTTTTCTTAAACTCTGTACAGAGTCAAACTATCTCATCTAAATTGAAACAGAAGGAGTATTAAATATTAAATGTGTATTATATATAGAACATATGCATTATTCATATTAAATTATTAATACTACTACTAAATGACAATTGTAGGTAGCTTTCCAATAGTGGGTGATTCTTGCTTTGAGAAACCAATTGCAACCGAAACTCAAATTCAACCTTTGGATGACTTTCGTCTTTTATCATATGATATGTATGATATGAAATTTTCCACTTTAGATAAGTTTAAGCTAACAATAATTTGACAATATTAAATGCACGTCGTACGTACTTTGTGAAAGTAATTAAGAAATTCACAATTAATGTCAATAAGGTAAACATTTTGACTAGGAGTACAATTCCGACTCGACATATAAGATCCGCGAGGATATCTCATTCCGAGTTATTTGGTGATTAGTCTTCTCCTTGTCAAAAGTAGGGAACTTACCCAAAATATTTTGTTTTTCGCTCGGTCGCCGCTATCCATATTAGATTTCGACTAATTTAGATTCGCTCCGTATAACGTTCACTAAAAATTAGATTGTGTTTTCGGAAGCATTTTGTTCATGAATCTCATAAGTCATACCCAAAAAAAGAGTTGGGGTATCTACTTTTTTTTGTTGTTATACGAACACGCAATGTAGTGTTAATACATCTTTCCTTGAACGACACTCCAACTAGTTGAATAGCCAAAACGCCATGGACAAGATCCATTGATCATCCTTTATTAGCTGATAGAATTGGTCTATTGAAAACTAAAGTTCCAACTCATCCTCTTGTCAAGAATAAACATCATTTTAGTCAAAATTAATTTGGTCCAAAATAAATTTATCTAAGGATGCAGTAATTACTCTTGCTCCAATAATGAATGATCTATATAATTTTCTAAAAATTATTGAGGAGAGATAAATGTTAATTTATTTAAACAATCCTTGATTGATTAGTGCATTGAAATCTTGAACAAGATATTTACATCAAGCCATATTAACTTATTTAAGTTAAGTGTATTAATAAGTAAAAATGTGTATCAATTAATTATTATTAAGTGAAGTAAGCATATAGATTAATGCATATACATCTATTAATTTGATGTAAATAATAAGCACACATATATTTTTATGCATGTAAATAAAAGCAATACTAGAAGGGTGTTTGTTGGCTTATAAGCTGGTCAAATCAGCTTTTAAACTTTTTTTTAGTCTTTTTAGTGTTTGATAAAGTTAAAAAGTATTTAAAATAAGTTAAAAACTGCTTAAAATAAGCCAAAAATAAAAAGTTAGACAACCCCAACTTATTGCTTTTTGGCTTAAGAGCTATTTATGCTGAAAAGTCATTTTCTTTAAGCCAATCCAAATGAACTCTAAAAGTATTAGGGAGTAGGATGCTTATTTACCAATCATATACTCTAAATAACTTTAAACACAAGCAAATATTCGCTATGTAATCTTTCAACCCTCCTAACAACTTCCTTAATTTGAATGAAGTAATAAATTAATGCATCTAGCTAAGCTTAGTTACAAATGATTATCATTAATTGAAGGGAAATTAGAGCCCTTTCGACGTACTTCCTCTGGTTTAAAATAAGTAATTATTTTTAAGTGTTTAATTAAAAATAAATAATAAGTATTTTTAAGTGCTAAAATTGAATTAAATAGATAAAAAATAACGTGTATAAATAAACGTGTTGAAACTGATAAGGTAAAGGTCAAAAAAGAGCGGAAGGCATGGTAAGCGACCATTTCAATTATACAATAACTTAAATGTCCTTACAATTATTTACACTAATAAGGAACTGATTATTTCAATAATTTAAATTCCAATTTGATTCAAATACAATTAAAATTATGTGTAAATTGAGTAAATATGTAATAAGCTATTCCATTATTGACCGGACAGTATTGCCCTTTAACAGGACATTGCGGTTTTTGTGGTTCATTACACTATAAAGCATACCCGTAAAAACTACCTTACTCATCATCTTGGTGGGGTTTTAGCATTATTTCTTTTTCTGGTTGGTTTTTCAAACCCAGAGGTTTTTCTTTTCTATCCATAAAACTCTTCACTTTCACCCAAAAACTCATTGAAAACATAATCAAAATTTAAATAAATCAATTCACATCCTTTTCCTTTGCAAATTTCAGTTCGTGATTTCAAAATTCTCGTAGAATCCGTATAGATCTCTCCTCAGGTAATTTTAACTTCTCGCTGCTACTTCTTCTTCGTCTTTTCTTTTTCTGTGTGTTTATCTGTGAATTATATGTTCTTCTTTTGAATTTTATTCATTTAATTGCTTGAAATTGGTGGCAGTAATGAGTTTTGGCTATTTTATGGTGAAATTCAGTTTGATCATACGGAGATCTGATCGGATTTGCCGAATTTCTTTTTAATTTATTATGTTGCGTGCAATTCAAGGGTTTCTCGAGAGTTCTTTGCTAAGTCGAACTGGAATTTGTTAATTGGATTCGAATTCTGCTGGAATTTTTTTACTCTTGGAATTTTAACTTCCGAAAAAGCGATCCGGTGCAACCGATTGGTAATATTTGGCGAGAAGTATTTATTCCTCTAGCTTTGGACTTGCTCCTGGTTTAAATTGCAAGATGCCGCATTACAATTTTTATTTTAGTTACACAACCCTTTCTCGTAAGAGATCGGTAAAGAATAACACACGAGATTTTCAAATTAAACACAAGAGATCTTTGTAGGGTCATTTTCTTCTATTCAAATTGTAAGTGGGCGTAAGAGATGATTTTTCAGCAAATTTTATGCATCAAATTTTAAGAAAGTGGAAAAGAATTTAAGTATGCTTTTCTGTATTATCGCTGATTGGAAGTTGGAGAGTGGAGCCGGATCCATTCCATGAATGTATTTGTCAAAAGTATTATCGGTTCTTCTTGTTTTCTGCAACTGCCTGGTGCTGATACACGAGCATTTAAACATGTGCAGTGTGATACATGGGCGGATGTAGGCTTTAAGATATGGGTTCAGCAGGACCCAATAGCTTTGGCCCAAATCCTGTATTATGCTAAGAAATACACTGAATATGTACAAAGATTAAATTCAGAATCCAATCACTAGCACTTGAGGTCGTTGTCCTAAATCCAGAACGGTGTGAATGTGGCAAGATCTCACTTTCTATGTACACAGGTTTACACGATATTGATCTAGGCATATAGAATTCTAGGAGTTTTGCTATCAACTGATGTGTTTACTTCTTCTACCTGGAGAATACTAGTGAATCCAAGATACTTGAAACTGGACTAGTTTTGTAACAACTTTAACACTGATCACCATCATCTCTAGGATGATGATCTATGATTCTAGTATTCCAAATTGTCAACTCCAAACAGCTTGAGGGGATTAATGTATAATAATATTTTCTTCTTGATTGTCCTGCCTCTTGAAGGTGGGAAATCATACAACTTCACCCCAAAATTAAGTCGAGTGGCATCATTATATTATTGCAGTGCCTTTGCTTAGTATTAATCAGATGTCCTTAATTTTCTGATTTGGAATGCTGTATATTTGCCTTTTGCCTATGCTATATGATATGATTGATAACCTGCTCTTTTTACTTCTCTAGATTGAAGTGTTATTGGTATCGCTGGCTCATTGTACGTGATCATCACTTATTGGCATGCTACCTGAGGTATGTCGTCGAAGAAGAGGCTGAACTATGGTTTCAGTGGCTGTCAATTTCCTGTTATACCAAAAGCTCCTAGATCAGTTAGAGTAAGTAACAGAAATTGTTAATTCATGCATTCTCTTACAAGTTTTCTTCTATATTTTAAATATCTCTGTAATTCCAATTTCTTTCAGAGGAGAAATTCGCATAAAAATTTGGACAATGATCAAATTTGTGCATTTGAATTATTGGCGGCTGTTGCTGGCGAACTTTTACAGGAGAGCGAAAGCTCTGCTTGTAGTAATGCGGTGGAAGGAAAAGGTGAGCTTGCTGAGTGCAGGGTCGGTGTTAAATGTGAGCAACTCAAAGAAGATAAAGCTGTGAAATCAGAGTGCTTCAGCCAGGGCAGTTGTGTAGAAAGCACTAATTTACCAGATCCTGCAGCTCTAGAGCAGAATTTCAAGCATAGTTTGGATAAACCTAATCATGTAGAAAATAATATTTTCCACAGGCAATGTAGTATTATGAATTCTGATTTTTCACAAAAAGACTGGTCTTGCGCAAAGTTGGAAAACTGCAAGAAGGTCGATAGGGGTGGAAAGTTCCACACTGAAGTAGAAGGCGGATCCTCTAATCTCGAGAATGCATGTAATAAGAAAATTGAGACAGTTACTCAAAAACAGTTAGATGATGACAGAAAGCAGACTGATGACATAACTGTGGCTAACTCTTGCAGTGTGAAGGGTCCAATTGAGAAACATGTGAATAATAAAGCCGCAATTAACTCAGACAACAGTGTACAGTTTCCCTTGTACAGGGCGGTTCCTAAGCCTTCTTTCGGAAAGCAAAGGACCAATGTGAAGTTAGGTATTAGAGATGATGACGAAAATTCTTTTCTGTCTTATAGCCACAGCAGTAAGATAAGGGCCTTCAGGAAAACATCACGTATTGGATACAGAAGAATAAAAAAGATTTTGACATCTAGACACTGGAAGATAGCTCCTCAGCTGAAGGACTGCGAACGGTCATGCTTCAGTAAGTGGAGTTATACCTTTGAAAATTTAGTGAGCTTAAGTTTTTGATTTAGTAAATTTCTATCAGCTTGTTATGTCATCTTCTAACTACATGGTTTTGGTGTTTTAGATAATAGAGTGAAGTCCTTTTATCAAAACAGGAAAAGAATATGTGCACTGGAAAGATGCCGAGTTGATATTCCTTCAAAGAGAAGGAAATTGTCTCACTATAACTCTGCTGTTGCTTATGGCCAGCAGGCCAGTAGTGAAAGAAAATCAAACTCACATGAAAAGGGAATCAAGAGAGATATTATCCCACATAGAGGTCAATAATCTACTATCATCCTTTCCATGGAAGGTACATTGTTATGAAGACCTACTGAGTACTGAGTGATATTCCCTCTTTCCTTACAGGATCAGGGACTTCAGCTTCAGCTAAAAAGCATCAAAAAAAGGATCCTTGTGGTAATACTCTTCAACATTTTTTATGTGAATCGGGCATTGTTTCCCGAGAAGTTTTTGACGTGTGTTTAATTTTTTTTCAGTAAAATTTAGCATCAAGTCCTTCAACATTCCTGAGCTTTTCATCGAGGTCCCTGAAACTGAAACTGTTGGTTCGCTGAAGGTATGCAGGGTCACATCTTGTTGGGTCATTGATCAAGATTACTTAACCTTGTGCATTTGAGGAATTCTACCAATATATCGATGGATTTGAATTGCTTTTTCTTGTATGTTCATGAGGATCCCCTGACATTCTAGCTTGCGGGAGGAAAATGAGATGATCAATCATGCATTAATAGAATGTCGATGAATTCATCTTTGAGAGTATTGATTAACCTTTCTCTGCTCACTGCACTTGTTACTAAATACAGTAATCATTAAATCTTAATTATACTTATGGAATAATCCCTCTGATAATGTTTAATTTAGCATATTCAACATGCAAAAAGCTTAGGTTTCTTCTAATTATGGCTGTGTTAATAGCTGAAATCTTTTATTTTGTGGTGATGTTATAAAGTGTACTCTTCTGGATTCAATCCAAGAATCGAGTTAGATAAATTTTACTTTTGATTATGCAGAGGTCAGTAATGGAGGCAGTAAAATCTATACTGGGAAATGGATTACGGGTGGGGGTGGTTCTCGAGGGGAAGAAGGTCAGAGATGACAATAGAACTCTACAGCAGGCTGGTGTCTCTCAGAATGGCAACCTCGATACTTTGGGTTTTACGTTGGAGCCAAGTTTTTACCCAGTTTCTCCATCATTGCTTTCTAAAGATCCTCCTGCTTCGTCACCATGTGTTGCTGATCATGAGTTAACTAGGTATATGGAGGACTTGCACTTTTTGTGCTTTTGAGTGCTATTGCATTAAACAGTTATCAAAATTCAAGAAAATGAATGTTTCAATAGATTAATGCTCTCATATGGCAGTTTATTGTGCTTGGACTAATATAGCATCCTTGTATTCAGGCGGCCGCCTAGTCCTATCTTGGAATTAGAGCTTCCAAGTGCTTCATCAGATCCTTCAAAGACTAAGTTGGACAAGCATGACGAAGATTACCATGAATTGGCGCAATCGCCTACAAATCCTATTGATCCAACAAGTAATGTAGCTATTCTTGATTCTAGAGCCGTGGTCATAGGACCTCATCTGAATGCTGAGGCACTTGCTGTGGTTCCTGGGAGCCCGAAGAACAGTCGTCCTGAACTTTCACAGCGTAGAACAAGGAGACCATTCTCAGTTGCAGAAGTAGAAGCTCTAGTTGAAGCTGTTGAGCAGCTCGGAACTGGAAGGTATCTAAACTATAATTTCATGTGATGTGACAGTGCTATCCCCTTTGATCATTATCATGAGAAACTGTCCGAAGTTTGTTATCCTCGGTGGATCTGTGTTTCTTACTGATATCTGGTTATGCAGGTGGCGTGATGTCAAAATCAGAGCTTTTGAGTATGCTGATCATCGAACTTATGTTGATGTTAAGGTTAGACATCTAATTGGTGCATTTACCTTTTTCTTATTTTTGACGAAGAAAGTACATTATTTCGTTTCGCTCAGATGCTAAGCCAATTTTTAAGAATTGATGTTTTATATCTGTGATACTTAAATGATATCCTTAGCTCTGATGTAAAATATCATTTTTGTTATATATATGAATTTTGAAAACCTAGGCCTTAAATATCTATATCAACATGAGAAGTAGGCATGTTACAGTATGAAAAGATGATTTACATACTTCTATGATTCCTTAGGTTTATCCTGTTGTAAACTTGTTACTTTATTGCTATTAAATCTATGACAGCTCTAACTTGATTGCATGAGAGGCGAAAGCGGAATACATGAGTAGTTTTGGGATAAATTTAAATCTTATATTTAAATCTGTATTAGCAAAGCTAATGACTGTTCCCATCATCTCTGTTAATGTGGGGTTCTTGGTTTACATCAGGATAAATGGAAGACATTAGTTCATACAGCAAGCATTACACCACAACAGAGAAGGGGAGAGCCAGTGCCACAGGAGCTTCTGGACAGGGTCTTAGCTGCCCATGCCTACTGGTCTCAGCAGCATGGGAAGCAACATGCCGAAGCTCTAAAAATGGCGAATTCTCAGGTGCAGAATGTTGGAGCTTAGAGAAATTGTGCTGAAATATTATTATAGGAAACACGACGATAAATTGTAAAGAAAGTTTGCTTTTCAATAACTAGTTAACGCGCTCACACACACCGATTTACTGCCAAATCTTCCTCTGTGACTGGTGGACAGGCAGTTGTAAATGATCCAAGGAATGAAAGCAGTAGTCTAACAGGCATTAGGGATCTCTTTATTTTTGTTGGTTCTATTCTTTCAGGTAATTGTTAGGATGGGATAAGACTACGTAAAGAATCAAATGTATTATGTACATTAATGTTGTTTTTAGTATAATTTCACTGTTGTTAGCTGTGTATTTCCTCTACCAATATTAGTTCATTTACATTTTGTACTTCATAACAGGCAACGAAATTTTAGTGCAATTTTATATTTAAAGCCTCATCATGTTGATTGATTTTATTGCTTCTCTTGTAACATTCTAAAATTTGAAGAAAAGAAAAACCTTGCACTACAAATAACTTAAAAGAGAGGAAAAACTGATAGGGCTGAATAAAATGAGAAAAGAAGAGGAAGTTAAAGAGAAATTGGAGTGGAAATGAAGAATGAAAAATAAATAATAATAGGAATCACAATAGTGATACAACAACGACAAAAAAGAAAATAATAAATAAAAGCCGACGGTGAATTAGATTTTTGCATTTAATATGTAGGATAAGCAAAATAGCACGTTACTTGCGGCATGAGATATAAAGATCACTAACTTCAGGTTGCTTCAGACTATGAGCAACTCATGTGACTTGGCTTCCGGCATTTTTTTTTTAAGGCGGAGTCAGGATTTGAAGTTTATGAATTTTTAAGTTGACATTAAATTTATAGCTCAGTCACCGGATTTACAACTAAATATTTACACATATTTAATGAATTTTGTAGTACAACTATAAGCTCTAAACAAAAGATATTGCAACCGGCATATAATATTGGCATTTGGTGTTCTTAATTAAATAACTACATTTTTATCTATAATTGTTCGTGACTAGAGGCGGTCCTATGCTATATAGAGGGGGGTTACCGGCACCCCTAAAGTTCGACAAAAACACATGTATATATGTATGTCTTTAGAAAATAGTGATTGTTATAAGTAGAATTATATTTAAGATGAATGTCGATATTTTAGAGAGATTTTAGGGTTTGTTACTTTGTGGCTAAGTCACTTTTTTCTTATAAATAGAGGGGTTGTATTACATTGTAAATTATCCAAAATTAATAAGAAATTCTCTCTGTACTTTTTCTGTAATACTCTTCTTCTTCTTTTATAGTTTATAACAGTAATATATTAATAGTGAACACGCTATATATAAAACAAATTTTAATTAAATTTATAAGTACATCCCGACTTTCAAATTATGAATCCGCTTATATAATCGAGACAATATATTTTTGATACATGTGTCTTAGATCAGACGCAATATTTCATTTATGCCTTGGACTAAAAATGGGACAGAGATAAATAGACAGAGCAGTTGTTACAGCTGACTCCTCTTTACTTCTAAATCAAGTAAAGAGAATAATATAAACCTAAGCACAACCACTTTATTTAATACACATGAGACCACTGACATAACTTCATATAACTTTCAACAAAAATTGCTCAAAATTAATTTAAAGCAAACCCGAAATCAGACCAGTGATGCAACCAGCCTAGCAAATCTCTCCATACATATATATATTTTCAATCTCCATTCAACTTTTGAATCAAAATCTCAGATCTGAGATTTTGTCTCTTATCTATGGAGTTATATTTGTTTTAGTGGGCGTTTGCACGTAAGAATTGTAAAATTTCGGAAAAAGTGATTTTTTTAAGTGAAAATAATATTTGAAAATTAAAATTGTGTTTGGACATAAATATAATTTTGGCTTGTTTTTGAATTTTTATGAGTGATCAAAGTGAAAATTTTGAAAGATAATTTTTTGGAATTTTTTATATTTTTAAAAAATATCAAAATTCATCCTCAAGTGAAAATTAAAAATTTTATGGTAAAACACTAATTTTTAAAAAAATTAAAAAAAAATTTTATGGTCAAACGGACTCTTAGTTTATATCACCATATGTAGGAGTTGGGATCAGGGTGGAGTCATATTTTAGATTACGAGTTTGGCTACATTCATCCAAACTTGATATTTTCCTTAGGAAAATCATTGAATAATTTAGAATCTAATAGGAGTAGCTTAAAAAATTTTGAATTTGAATTTCTTAATCTTCAAATACATTGAACCAATAGAATCTTTTGATTCTTCTGTAACATTTTATATGAAGATATTTTTGTTGAATAAATATTAAAATGTTAATTTAATTAGTATATAATATTGGTAGTAGTGAAAAGGTATTTTGAAATAATAGTCCAAAGGTGTGCACTTTAATCGAGAAAAACTGATCACATAAAGTACAAATATTGAAGAATTATATGAATTCTTGTCATCATTATTAAAGTATGTGATAGTGAAATCATTGCCGTCATCAATATCCAATCTTATACCCCTTCATTCTATTTTAAGTAATGTTTTGATACTTTTTATTAAGGAATTCATCTTTTAGCATTAATTAATATTAAAATTGATCATATTAATTTTAATTTGTTCATTGAAAATATAGTAAATTACTCAAAAGTTTTTTGTTGCAAAATTAACTTTGAAAAGAAAAAATTAATTCCTTCTTGATATCTGAATGGACCATAAAAAAAAAGCTAAAAAATTACTTAAAATAGATCGAAGGAAATTTATTTTTTCGTCTAGGTCCTAAAAATAGAAGTAGAAAATCATCAGCTTCCTCTTCCCCCAGTAGTTTTTGGTTGGTTTGGTGCGTGCATTCTACATGTTGATAAGGTTTATACCTTTATTGTCTCTTTCTTTTTTCTACTTTCATCCACAGTTAAGAGGAATGTTCTACATTCAATACAAGTACTATTTCATATTCTAGAAAACGTTAAGACTCTTGTGACAACTACTAGTTGTTGTCAAAGTGCGACATTCAACTCACAAATCAAATTAAAAACTGGTTTCTTTGATGTCCCAATCACGTAAAGTTATAGAAAATCAAGCAACGTAACCTTTTTTTGTTTTGAAAAAAACAGTTCGAGACGTAAGTATTCTACATTCACACAGGATTCGAGAAAGATCTGCACCCCAAGCAAGGGCGGCTCAAGAATCTTGTGGCCTAAAATGAAATCATATTGAGAGGCCCTTAAATCTATTTTATAAAATATACAAAATTTACTTTTTAAATAACAAATTAATCATTTAAGACGAAAAAAGCGAATTTAAAAAAAAAATAGGAAGAAGAATACAAAAAATAAAGTGGTGGAATAGAGGTCCAGAACTCAAAGTGAAACACAAACAAGAAAAAGAAATAAACGTACATAATGTAATAGCTTAAGTTTTGAGCATTGAC
This sequence comes from Nicotiana obtusifolia, assembly GCA_002018475.1. Taxonomy (NCBI): domain Eukaryota; kingdom Viridiplantae; phylum Streptophyta; class Magnoliopsida; order Solanales; family Solanaceae; genus Nicotiana; species Nicotiana obtusifolia. Next base: position 17,661 of record MCJB01007091.1, read on the forward strand.
GGTGTCAAAAATATTTACTCCTTTTGATCAATTTGAATGATAATTGTAGTTCATTCTATTAAGTAGCACTTATTGGCGAATATCCAAAATAAATATAAATAACTTAATATAATATATCGAATTACACTAAAAGAAAATCGGTACATGAATCCTTTTGTGTTCATGCAATTTCAGAGAATATTATAAAAGAAATTCATTGTGTTGTCGGTACATATAACTTAATTCATATATAAAAATGGAATAATTAAAATTGAAGAATGAAGAAAATATACTAATTAATACGGAAGAAAATTATCATAATTTATAAATTTATTGGTATAAAATTATCTCAATCAAGTAACAAAAAATATGTTGTAACACTTTTCTTTATACTAATTATTTATATAAATTATATAGTTTATAATAATAATAAAAATGTATAATAAATTTGGGGCCTTTAAATTTTGGGGGCCTAAGGCGATGACCTCACTGCCCAAAGCCTTAGAGCCGCCCTTGACCCCAAAGAGTATGATGCTGATAGCCTATTTTAATACAAGCATTAATAACAGTTTCCACGTCTCGAATCAACGTAATCTAAATTATTTGAAAATGATTATGTATTGCCTTGCTATTTTTTGTGGCTATGACTCATTTTTAGTTTTTTACCTTATAAAAAGACATCATGGAAATGTTCGATACTTAGTCATATTCTTATATAATATCATTAGTTTCGTTTTTCCTTTTGGTAGCAGTTAATATTGCTATCCAAAAACTAACAAGAAGAATATATATTTAAATTTTATGATATTCGTACTCTCTAAAAATACTAATTATATTTGTGTTAAATCTTTTAAAAATATACAATTTTTAAAGAACTAGACACACAACTGACTACATTAGCTTAAATTACATTAGAAGTTTAGAACATACGATCTCTTTACGGGAGACAACCTAGAATAACTTAACTTTTCAGAAAATTACACTCAATGGCCATAAAAATGGATGATTTTGATTTTTTGACTTTGCTTATTTCATGGTTAAATTTTTAAGGTCAAAAATCAAAAGTGTTGCCCATGGGACAAACGAAGGACAACATTTATTAAGTAAAAATGATATTGTACTGCCGTTATAAAAATATTAATCAAAAAAATATATAAAACTTATATATTTTATATATATATATATATATGATGCAGCTTGAAAGTGATAATACCTTATTTGTTAAACTTAAAATTTTGCTCATGAAACAAACGAAGTCGGGGAGAATGAAGACTGACACCAAAATATCCTACTTTTGCAAATCACCCTTACCTTTCGGTTGGGACAGTGGCCCGCATGAATTGGCCCAAAACAAGTACTTGTCAGTTGTCACAGTGAGCTCCTCGAAAGTTGTTTTGGAGCTTTTGGGCCTTCACTAAGAAGGTGTTTGAATTGACTTTTCAGCTGATTAAGTTAGTTTTTAAGTTTTTTTTAGTTTTTCACAAAGTCAAAAATATTTAAAATATATTAAAAGTTATTTGAAATAAGCGAAAAGTAATAAGTTAAACAATTTCAACTTATTATTATTTTGACTTAAAAAACTATTTTTATTTAAAAGTTAATTTTTTAAACCAATCCAAATTGGCTCTAAGTCATAAGCGGCCTCCTAAAGAAGTATATAACTTGTCCTTATAGTTGATGGTCTTGAATTTTTTACCACGCTTGTCCTATGGGCATAACTTCAAATTTAACAAGTATTTCTCCTTGCTTGTTCCATGAGCAATATTTTTAACTTTTGATCTTTAAGCAAGTCCATAGAGCAATCAGGGATCAAAAATTAAAAACTATCCAAAAAAGTAAAAATATCATATTTCTGCAATTCTTGGTTTCTTTAGACATTTTATTTTTCTTGATTGATGGTTATTTTATGTTTAATAGATACACACATTTATTAGAATGTCTAATAAGAAAAAGGTCAATTGAAATGTCAAAATAAAAGTTTAGGGGGCTGCGTACATCTTTGACCTTGTTTTATCCTATTGAGTACTTATCTAGGGCAACAATAATATAGGATAGATACCACATAGGTTCTATTTTGCATTAATGAATAATGACTGCGGCCTAGATTTTGTTTGGTCTTTAAATAGGTTGAATAATCAACGTTCTTCCATGTTTCCTCTAGACCTAGTCAATGTATTTACTTAACTAAAACTATGTACTAGGTAGAGGAATATATCCACCTTGATTTTAACTTTGATTAATTAAATTGACTAAAAGAATAGTATTTGAATGGAGGCTCTCTCTAGTCTCTCTCTAGTGAAAAGAAGAAGAGGAGGATAGAGGATTAATAGACTGTTTAGCCAAGCTTCTAAAATCAGATTATCATGCAAAACACATTTTTTAAAAGTATTTTTTTTAAAAAGTACTTTTGGTAAGAAGCAGTTTGTGTTTGCTAATTAATATGAAAAGTACTTTTGTGCAGCAAATATTTAGCCAGACTTTTATAAAGTGCTTCTGATTATATTTCTCGAAAATACTTTTCAAAAAAATACTTTTGGAAAGAAGCTACTTTTTATGTTTCTCAAAAACTATTTCTCCTTCTACTCAAAATCATTTTTTCCCTTTTAAAAGTTTGGTCAAATATTTTAACTTTAAAAAAAATACTTCTTGGAAAAAAAATAAAGACACTTTTAGTCAAAAAGAAGCTTGGCCAAACAGGCTATAAGTGTGAGAAAGGCTCGACAGTGAACACTTACCTCTAACCAAATGGTGGGGACTTCGAATAATGATAAAATTTTTCTCGATATTTTTATTTACTGGTGTGATTATTTTAAATCGCGCCGCATAAAGCACATTAAAGGGAAACTACTTACATCATCACGAATTAGTGATATATATTCATCATCCTTGTTAAAAAAAAAGAAAAGATGAAAATGAAGAACTACAGAATATGTTTATAGGAGTTTATTAATTTAACATGTAACAGTACGCTTTGTATTTTCTTGGCCTGTGCAACGAATCAAGTGCTATTTTGGTGTAATCTTTTGCTTTGGACATGTCTTTCTCAGTCCCACCAAGAACGGATGTTCTTGTTTTCATGTCATAAATAATTAAAAGTAATTAAAACCTGAATTTAATTACAGGACTGCTCAAATTAGTTAGCGGCCATCACGTGTTAATAATAGTGCACGTAAAAATTGAATCTACGCATTACTAATATTCATATTCTAATTATAAGTTCATGTTCAATTGTGCACACATAAAATAATATATAAATTATTGCGTAGTTTATGCAAAGATTAGTTATGCGAGAAGAGCAATTAAGAATCAGACCATGTATTAACAACCAACCAAATGTCATCTTACAGCTTGTTTGGATAGTTGTTACCTGTTATTGTATTTTATTGTATTGTTTTGATGATTGTGACTTAAATTTTATCGTATCGTATCGTAAAATTCGTCGTTACGTAATGATTAAAAGTGTTTTTTTATGGAACGACCGATTTAGTGTGGTCGCGTCGTTACCTTATGTTCCTCTCATCTTTGCCTTCCTTATTATTAAATAATCATATTTTATCCTTTTTCCTATCTTTTTATATAATAATTTTACCTTGTACCTTATTTTAAAAAAAATAATATTGCAAACTTATCATTCACATTGTTGATGCATGATAAGGGAGGAGGAATGTGGAGAAGATGGTGAAATGGAAAAAAGTCAGATTAGTTTTTTAAATAATACAAAAAAATAAATTATTGATGATGTGTTATACAAAATCTGATGTGCGCATTGATGTGTCATCCATGTCAAGCGTTTGAAGAACACATGAGGTTAAAAGAGTTTAAAATATTATTTTTGAACAATTACAAGTGTTTGGATGAATCTTTGTGAACTAGGAGGACCGTAATGTAAAAATCAAACAATTACAAATATCTATGTAGCTATTCTATCTATATTTAAAAATGTGTGAACATTATGTGTATATGTTTAATTCACTTACTATCATATTAATTAAATATTTTATTTTAGCTTATAGTGTAGGGTAATAGATAATGGACCATAACTTTATAGTTCTGAGGAGTGAGGAGATTCACTATCTTGTGCAACGATGGTTGGATAGGACATAAAAATTTCATATTCTTATCGAATTTGGTGTTAACATTTTTGTCTGTAGTATTTGGATTTGATGCAAAAGAGAGTGACAGTACTGATAAAGTGGCATTGCAGTACGTGGCAGTGGAATCATATTAATTTATTATAATTAAAATATAAATTGAAGTAAGAACTAACACACTAATAAACAATAATAATATGATAGACTTTTTGGCGCATATTAAAATTAAAGGTTATTGTTTTAATACAAAATATTGTGGGCTTCTAATTTTCCCAATATAAAATAACATTTGGGTAATACATCAAGTAGACAATAGGATTAAAATCGACACTAATTAGAACTTACGTATCTTTAATATAAACTAGTCTTAGTGTACGCGCTTCACACGTATTTTCCGTTTTAATGAGCAATTTTGATTTAAAAAGTTACATAAATATTACTCAAAAATGATATTTGAGCTATAAAACAAAAATGTTAACTCCTAAAATTAATGAATATTATTCCTATATGATTAACTTAAGGAAGTAAGAAATTTTATCTTAAATTCACTTAAAACTTTATTCTAGTGTCATGATTTTATTAGTTCAATTTCACACGTTATCATGTTTCGATTTTTACTTTCAATAAAAACACATAACTTTTAAAGATTTAAGAGTTTTTTCAAAGATATTGATGAAAAGTTATTCTCAAATTTATTCAAGGAAACACAAACAAAGTTAATTAGCTATATTTTTATTACAATTCTTCAAAGATTTTTCAAATAACACAAAGTATTAATTGTACATGCATTAATTATTTTAGGGGCAATTGTACATGAATTAATTATTTTGTATAACTAAAATAAGAATTTTTAAAATGCATATTGAATTATTTTGCTTTAAGATAATTTTACGTGCTTCGTTTTCTTTCCTTGAATATATTTTTGTATTTTCCTTTGGTGATGATCTAGTAAACTATACTCTTCACGTTAAGCATATTTATAGTATTCACACTATCTCAATGGATAAATTAAACCGTATAAATATTATATTAAAATATTATTTTAAGTTATATATAAAAGTAAATGTCCCTTCAAATATGACATCAATCATATATACCTAACTCAATAAAAGAAGAAAATATCTCATAAAAGTTCTCATTCATCGATCAGTATGTATATTCAACTAAAAATTTATTCCAATTTTAAAATTCCATCACTTTAAATTCACAAGTGATGATGGTTCCTTTTCAGTTTCACAATCACACATAACCCTTGAAAAATGTACTAGGTTTTCTACAACTTTTTTGATAAGCTATTCACAAGTTTATTATAGAAGATAACACACAAGATTAGCAAATTGATAGAAAACAATAATTTTTCTCTCACAAATAAAATGTAAATTGTTATATTCTTTTAATCAATAAACAATATTACTGTATGAATTGTTTCCAACATATTACAAAAAATGTAAATTATTATTACTTGTTTTGTATAATCAAATTACATAACGAAGACAATGAGTTCTGAAAAAGAAAAAGGAAATACGGACTACTAAACTTAAAGTACTTTAACGGCTTAACCAAAAAAGAACGTAAAAGATTTCTAAAATGGAAGAAGATAAAGGAAATAAGGACTCCTAAACCAAATTTTGTTAATCATTTTTACCTAGTTTAATAAGGAAAGATTTCATAAATAAAATTTTAGTTGATTTGAAATTCCTAAATATTAAAAAAGTAACTTAAATTATAATTTTGACCAATATAAAAATCTATTGTTAAAGGTAGAAAAAATAAACGATATTTCGTTAAGAGGCTTCGTACTTTTAATATAGTATAGATGAGTTAAGCTTTTATGTATTGATAATGCAAAGTATTTTTTACAAATCATGTTACTTTTAAGATAACTACGAATGACTGTCGTAGAACGAATTATGCGAGAATCTACTATAAAGTTACATGTTAAATTGCCATATATAATTCAATTACATTATCAGATATAAGTTAAATCTTAAGTATTGTTGGACTAAAACGGTCCAAATATACTCTTAACATAGTGTAATATTATCCGTTTTGATTAAACCCGCACGATATTTCTCCAAAAATATCACATCATGAAGGGTATCCAACTCTTTATAAGCAGATCATTTTCTCTCGACTTTACATGAGGGACTTTATTCACACACCCAATAATTTCTCTCTTGAACTAAGTTGGGTCATTCACCCATCACCATTCATGATATAATTTGGAGATTAACTATGTGAAATGGTCCGAGTATTTATGGTCAAGCCAGAAGAGAGGTTGCACATGCGTCTTTGAAGTTACGAGTAAAGGTAGTAAACCAGCTCATAAATGGGCCAAGGTACTAAGCCGGCCCTATGCATTACTCTATCATCTCCATACTCATCCCACCAAACTATTGGCTCTGATACCAGTTGTTGTACTAAAGTGACACAAAGATACTCTTAATGTGGTATGATATTTTTCGCATTGGGCTAAACCCGCATGATTTTTTCAAAAGCCTTACACTATTAAGAGTATACAATTTTTTATAGGTAGATCATTTTTCTTCTTTGAAAAAATAACACTGTATAGCCGTTGTAAAATAATATCCGAAAAAATATATAAAATTTATATATATATTATATATATATATATATATATATATATATATATATATATTCTGTATGTAACATACAAAAATTATACATTTATATAATTTTTCGGCTACCAAATATAAATAGTTTCTAGCGCGAGCTAAAAATGATAATATCCCTTTTTCTTTTTATTTTTCATGTGAAACTTTATTCACACACACAATCCAACCCCACTGCCAAAGCTTGATTTTACTAAACAAGCAAGACAGGTATAAATTATTGTCTTTGCTATTATGTACTAGACTCCAAGGAACACTGTATATATTAACAATATAGATATCTCATTATTTGATCATCTAAAACATAATTGCAAAATAACATTTTTTGATAATTGAGAACAACAACTGTTGAAAAAGAAGAAAGAATAACATATAAAGTAAGAAAAATAACATATACACAATATTGAATTGAAATGCAATAATAAATGTAAAATACACAGTTAATGTGTTCTACTTCCATACTTGTTCTATTTTTCTTTTTACCGTTTAAAATGAATGCTACTTTTTTTACATTTAGTAAGTTTTTTCTTTTAATTTCTAACATTTTAAATTTATTCCTAATAATGACACTCTGTTATAGAAATAACATGTTTAAAACCACAAGATTTTAAAAATATTTTTGATATATATTATACTCTTCTTTATTTTAACGACTACCAAATTTACAATTCTTCTTTATATTCTTAAAGTTAGACACATAAAATGAAATATATTTGTATTCGATTACCAACCCAACAAATATATAACACATGTTTTCAAATACTTATTATCATTAAATCTTTAGTTAATTAGTATTTTTCATCTTAATTTATAATTTCAACGGCTGAGATCTTCTCTCTCTAGTCACTACCACTCAATCTTGTCAAATCATTTTAGTACTCTGTATTTAAATACTTATCAATGTAAGCAAGTTGCAGACTTTGTTTTCAGCACCGCCGCTCTGATTTTCCCTCTCTCTCTTTCTGCTCTCTATTTTTCTGGAATTTCTCAGTATCGCAGGTACTTCGATTCTTCTTTCTTCATCATTTCTTATATATACTTGTCAAAATAGCAATTAATTTGCATATGATGCTTGCACCAATTCACGCTTTTTTTAAATTTTAAGAGAAACATTTGTATTTTATTAAGTAGAAAATAATTTGCAAATCGTGTAATTAAATGATAAGTGAATAGTGATTTAGAGAAACCAACACTGATAGCTTAGTTCTTTGGATGTAGCTTCAAATTTGATTTCAATTGATTTAGATTTAGTACTAGCATGTTTTTTCTGGAAAAAAAAAATCTTATTATTTGGTATAATTGGAAAAGATTTTGTGTTGATATTTTTGCAGAGTAGATGGTCATGGATAAAAACTATAAGGGGCTATATGAGGCAACATCTGCAATTCACTTAAAGGATGAAGCTTTGTCATTTTTTTCGGATCTGAACTTAATTAACAATCTCAGAGTTAGTGATCATACTTTAGTCCAAAGAAATCATGTTAACAGACCACAATTTCAACCTGATGTTTTAGTTCCATCGGCCGTCGATAACACTCACGAGGATTATGATTTTAGTGATGTAGTGCTTAAGTACATAAGTCAAATGCTTATGGAAGAGAATATTGAAGAGAAGGCTTGTATGTTTCAAGAATCTGCAGCCCTTCAAGCTGCTGAAAGATCGTTTTATGAAGTTATCGGAGAGAAGTATCCTCCGTCGTCCAATCGGGAAATGCCCAATTTAGGTCAGATCGAGGGGCTGTACCCTGTGGATTGTAGTAGTAGTAATTATTATAGTTGTGTAAGTGATGTTAGTGATGGCTTACTATGCCCAAATTGGAATCCTGATATTGGTGGTGATAGTGACTCTTCACATGCTCAACATTTTCCGGTTGATGGTGCTGTTGCTTCGACTTCTCAGTCGTCCCACAGTTCGCCAAGCAGCTCTGGAACTGTCACCGATGCACATTTGGATTCGCCCGTGAGCTCGATTCAGATACCGGACATATTTAGCGATAGTGAGTCTATCATGCAGTTTAAGAAAGGCGTTGAGGAAGCAAGTAAGTTCCTTCCTACGGGTAATAGTTTGCTCCTTGATGTAAGGTATAATGTAGTGGGAAAAGAGGATAATGAATACGGAAAAAATGCTGTGGTGAAGGTGGAGAATTGGGGGAAACATCAATCTCCTGAAGGGTCAAGAGGGAAGAAAAATGTTCATCATGATGATGTTGATGCTATGGAGGAGAGAAGTAACAAGCAATCTGCAGTTTTTTCTGAATCAACCGTTCGATCAGAAATGTTCGATAGAGTGTTGCTATGCAGTGGAGGGAAAAATGAATCTGCTCTTCGTGAGTCCTGGCAAACTGTATCGAGTAAAAATGCTCCAGAGGATGGCCTTCCGAAGGGATCTAATGGTCGGAAGTCCCGCGGAAAGAGGCAGGGGAGTAAAAGAGATACAGTAGACTTAAGAACCATTTTGACACTTTGCGCGCAAGCTGTTGCTGCAGATGATCGAAGGACAGCAAATGAGTTTCTGAAGCAGATTAGGCAAAATTCTTCTCCGATGGGGGATGGGATGCAAAGGCTGGCCCATTACGTTGCCAATGGTCTTGAGGCACGCATGGCTGGTTCTGGTACTCAGATTTATACCGCCCTTATTTCAATGCCTACATCGGCAGCTGATGTCTTGAAAGCTTACCAGCTATTTCTCGCTGCTTGCCCGTTTAGAAAGCTCTCGAACTTCTTCTCTAATAAGACAATTATGAATGTAGCTGAAAGGGCTAAAACAGTACATATTATAGATTTCGGTATTATGTACGGCTTCCAATGGCCTTGCTTCATACAACGTCTCTCTTCTAGACCGGGTGGACCTCCCAAGCTTCGTATAACGGGGATAGACTTTCCAAATCCTGGTTTCCGACCAGCAGAGAGAGTTGAGGAAACAGGAAAGAGGTTAGCAAATTATGCCGAGAGTTTCAATGTTCCGTTTGAGTTTAAAGCTATAGCAAAGAAGTGGGAGACAATTAAAGTGGAGGAACTTGAGATCCGGAAGGACGAGGTTCTTGTAGTAAACTGCTTGTATCGGTTCAGGAATCTACTTGATGAGACTGTGGTTGTAAATAGTCCAAGAGATATTGTATTGAATCTCATCCGGACGTTGAAGCCTGATGTTTTCATACAGGGAATTGTAAACGGTGCTTATAACGCCCCGTTCTTTATCACACGATTCAGGGAGGCACTTTTTCACTACTCATCAGTATTTGATATGCTTGAAGCTAATATTCCCCGTGAAATTCATGAGAGAATGCTGATCGAAAAGATAATATTTGGGCGGGAGGCGATGAATGTAGTAGCATGCGAAGCTGCTGAGAGAATTGAGAGACCAGAAACCTATAAGCAATGGCAGGTTCGAAATATAAGAGCTGGTTTTAGGCAGCTTCCTTTGAACGAGGAGATCATGAGGATGGCGAAAGAGCGGGTGAAGGCATATCACAAGGATTTCGTGATTGATGTAGACGGTCATTGGCTACTGCAGGGATGGAAAGGTCGTATTGTTTATGCACTTTCAACTTGGAAGGCAGCTTATTAAATTTGTTCCCATTTGCTCGTGACGGAGCAAGTTCCTGTGCCGGGCTTTGCCTCTGCCCTCAACAGTGAACTGGTGTATGGTGCCGACTCTTTTGAAGAACAAAGGTAATAGTTTTCAATAGAAAGTGACTATTTTCTTCTTGCTATCTGCAGACTAATTGTGCACATTTGCCTGGACTTTATTGTAGGGTAATGTAATTGTTACAAGGACAAAGGTTATGTGCCGACCCCAACTTGTTTGGGACTGAGGTGTAGTTGTTGTTGTTGTAAAACGACAAAGGTTATGGCTCATGGTACTTATTTGTCTCAGCAGGAGGCTACGTGAGACGCAGAACTTGGAAGTGTGCTGCCTTACCTTCTCCACTGCAATAAGTCGTGGCGTTCATTGTCAGTGTAACATTGAACTGACAAACAGTCCAGTAACAAAACGTTTCCCTGGTATTGCTTATTTTTCCAGGACATGTAAAACATTGCGAGCTGATTGGCCATGTCTATCAGTTGTACCAGTTAATTATATATTTTGAAGAATTTCCGTGGTATCGCTACTAATATAGGCGAGTATCTGCATTCGGGTACGTTTACTTTCAAAAAGTATGATAAGATTCGTTCATACTTAGAAGTATTTGATATTGATACTGAATTTTGTCAACTCTGTGCTGATTTTATATGCCTTAGAGCAGATGTACTTTGTTTGAGTCTTTTGTTGATTTACTTGTGCACAAAGATGCTCTTGTTAAAATCATGTTTTCTTTAAAGAGTTTGTTGACCAACTTAATTAAACTAGTTATGTGAAGATTAGGAAGTCAATCCAACCAATTGCATAAATTATGAGTCTATTATTATGAATCTTTTGAGTTTGTATTCAAAGCCTAGCGGGAACTTAGTGCACTGAACAACGTAGTGCACTGAACTATTTAGAACTCTCTTTCAGCTTATAATGCCTTTTGAACTTATGATCCGTTGAAGTTTCATGTTGGACTACAGCATTTTGATGCTATAATTCTCTTTTACTTCCTGTCACTCCCAAGAAAAGTGGTATTATGATGATTTGGAAAAGGAAAAGGACAGTCCGATGTTCAAAACATCCCGCATTTACGTAGGGTGCGAAAAAGGGTCGCACCCCAAGGAGTGTGATATTAGCTGCTTTCACGGCTCGAACTTGTGACTTATAAATAATTTTACCGTTGCTTCAAGGCTCCCCTTTATTTATTATGATTTGGAAAGTCAACATAAAATTACCTCTAAACAATTGCATTGTTACTATTTGATGAGTCAATTGTTTTTCTTCGACTACAATTTCTTGAATTTCTTGATTTGTTGTAATTTTATCTAGTTCATAAATATTATATTTAATCGTGCAATATAAAAATGTAAGGTAAAATTTCGTACATAAGATCCAATGTGATTTGATCCTTCATGTTCTTACGGATAGCGATAGCTTAATTCAGTTTGCCATATTTTAAAAAAAAAATGTACAACGCAGAAAATAGATATCAAAAGTTAAATTCACCCTTGAATTAAACGTGTTGTTTTTCGTATTATGAATGTAATCATATTTTTAAAGATATAGGATATACTATTTTATTCTTATGTCAACCATGGATGCTGATGGCGTGCTAACATGAAACTATGTGTTGATGCCATTTTTCTGAACTAACGGGAAATTCCAAGTTCTATAGTATTTTATTCTATCTTCAACAGTGGTAATTCGAGCAAAATTATCGTTATTTTTTTATGGGCGTTCACCTAATTAAGCATTTAAGCCCCTTATCTGACCAAGATAAACTCTAAACCTATACCTAATCTTTCGTTATATGATTGACTTTGCACGTTGAACTGTTAAAAATCTACTAATCTGTTGGGTGGTTGGAGGCATAGGCGAATTCAGGATTTTAAGAGGGTGTATGTATTATTGTTAAGAGGTGGATTTAGAATTTATATTTGACGTGTTTAATCTTTAAGTTTTTATCATAAATCCATTATACTTTCGAAATTATAAGTTTAAAATTAAATTCTTTTTGCAATTTTAGTGATTATATATATATATATATACACACACAACGAAAATTAGGCCAGCCAAATAGGAATTTGAATCGCTGATTTTACTTGTAGAGGTGCACCCAATAATCATTGTATCATAGGAGTTAGGACACATTGAGCTTTGGTGCGCGCACGCACACACATATGTAAGTAATTTTGAAAAAATATAATATTACTATATATGGACTAGGGAGATGAATATGAGTTCACGTGAACTCATACCCCTCCACTTAAATACTCCCCTCGATTGAGGGGTACATAGAGACGGATAGATTTAAATTTGACTGTTTCGATCCTTAGGTTCTCAGCTATGAACTTACTATAGTATTAAATTTATGAGTTTAAAATTAATATGTGTTAACATTTTAGTGAATTTTTATATATGCATTTATATTTATGTGTTAAAATTTTAGTGAATTATTGAGTTCGAATAAACTGACAGTCAGAGTACTGCATCCGGGGGTGTAATTGAAGATGTTAGGTAGAGCACGTTTACCGTTGATTTTGGAGTTGTTTAGCGTTTTGCATAGATAAGACATATTTTGGATTGTGTTTTGCATTTTTATAAGAATATATTAGTATAAGTTTTAATTTAATCTAGAAGATAATGGTGATCCTTCAAAACTGAAAGAGACATTCAAACATAACCATATTCTGGGCAGAAGTGAAAAATTAATTATCTATCTATATCTATCTATACTATATTAAAAGCACGAATACCCTTAGAGAAATATCATTCGCCTTTTTTATCCTTATAAAATAAAGTTCGCACTAGACAAAATAGTAATTCAATTAATTGCCTAATACTTAGGAATAGTCATTTATTGTTTTTCTAATATTTAAAAATAATTATTTAATTATTTTTTTAATATTTAGGAATAATCATTAAATTAATTTCCTAATATTTCGAATTATACAAAGTTTTGCCACTTTGTATTCCTTTTAGGTTTAGGCTGTATTAATTAGTTGATATTCTTTTCTATGCTAAATATAAGCATTGTTATTCTATTGGGTATTTAAAAATCAAGTATATTAATTTATAAAGTAAATGTAGTTGATAGTCTAAGAAGAGTAACCTTCTGCCAACAATTAATGTATTGTACTTTGTATTGTTAATGTTTGTTCTAAATCCTTCTAAAATATACAGCCACATAATGGGCAACATATATTTGAGTTCTAAATCTTTGATTATGGACACTATTCACTGGACAAAATAGTTATTTATTACTATTTTTTAATATTTAAAAATAATAATTTAATTATTTTTTTAAAAAATTAAGATTCTAAATTTTTTTTATTTGAAAAATGTACAAATACCTAATTTTAAAAATTTAAAATCAAGTATGATTTTACTTTTATAAATCATAATAAACATTGAAAAATTTCTCGAGGTCGGCGGCTTATTATGTCTTCTCGAGGTTTTCCATCAATATTGTTTGGTGTAGATCAGTATTGAATTTTTTTTTTCTTTTTGTGCTTTTTTACAAAATAATATGTGAAATCTGGCTCCAAATACTAGATCAATTTAAAGCAAGGTATTGGGCATAAAAAAATATTTTTTGACTATTTTTCTCTCTTTCTTCATCTTTTTATTTTCATATGGCCAAATACTAGCAATTTTAATTCTTTCCGGTTATTCAAAATTACTTTATCAGTAAATATAGACGTTAAGCAAAATCATATTCTCCTAATAAGAAAATAATATAATTATAACATCAACATGCGTAATAAGTCCTAGAATTTAATATCATTATAAAAAGTTAATTAGTGAGGGTTGAAAGAATTATCCTTGGAAAACATATTTTTGCTAATTTTTATTTATCGCAAATATCTTTTAAATATACAATTTATATTATTTTATAATTTTTATTTTTATTAACATGGGTACACGCGCAATGCACGTATTCTAAGATTAGTACTATATTAAAAGCACACAAGCCCTTAGCGAGATGTCGATTGCCTTTATTTTCCTTTTAAAATAAAGTTCACACTTCGATTATTTTTTTAATATTTAGGAATAAGTATTTAATTATTTCTTTTATTTAGGAATAAAGAATCAATTAGTTTCCTATTATTTAGGAATAGTCATTTAATTAGTCCCTATTGATTAGGAATAGTCACTTAATTATTTTCTAATATTTAAAACTTTTATGTTTTAATTCCTTTATGTTCTAGAATTTCAAGTACATTCAATTTACGCCATAAAAGTTTTGTTCATGTTCAAGTTCATTCATAGGCTGGAGTATCAAATTTCTCCTTTCAGGTTTAGAAGGGTCTTTTTTAGTTGATTTTGACATATTAATTCACACTACTGAATTTTTATTGAGCAAAAAGGTTTTCTATTAGTAGTTGAATTTTGAATTCACGTATTTGTATTAGTAGTTGAATTCATTTACAGACTAATTTAAATAGTGTATTCACGTATATAATTTATACTAGTATCTATGAACGTGCTTTACACGTTAATAATGGTACGTGATAATTTAAATATTTATTTATATGAAAGAACAATAAAAGTTAATTAATGAGGAAAATTTTATGTATAATAATACAACAATCATCCAAATGCCGAAAAATATTATTACATTAGCATAATACATGAATGTAAAATAAATGAACATCATCAAAACTTACACAAATGATCAATTTTGTCATATTTGTTAGATAATTATATATTATACTTTAAACGTATTTTTAATGTGACCGTATCTTAATGAACACTTCTTTGTGAACAATATTTTTTTGTGTATGTTTCCTCCTAATGCGTTGGTTGCTCTGCCTTAACCAGAACTCTTGCTGTCGATCTTGATATCCCTCTTGAAAGTGCAACATATAGTTGTTCGTGCAAGAAAATATATTGCGGTAAACATAGTCTAATATTTAGGATGTTTGTCCTTATACTTTATTTATTATATTTGCAAAGCACAAACATAGTAAAAATTATTTTCAGACAAAACTAAAAGGATATTCTTTAGTTTCGGAAGACGAAAGTTGAATTCAGGGATAAGAAGATACTTAGAAGCACATTAACCAGTATCATAATTTTTGCATGTATGAAATTATTGTCAAAACTTCTATATACTATCTGTGTGCTATTACATAAGCTATTCGGCGTATCTAAGTTTTTCGGTAGCATGACAGGCATATTTTTCTTCAAAATTAACCTATATACAATGAAAGATCGATTTTAATTTAATCTATTATATATATGGTGACACTAACATGTGTAAGAAATAAGAAACTTGACAACATACATGTACGATAGAATGCCATTTTGTATTAAAGTATTTAAATATTCTTCTTGGTAGTAATTATTAGTATCATTTTCTGTTGAGTCAAAAACTAAAAACTATTTTATTTTTACTATAAAATTTTACAATCAACCTTTTATTTAGTTGATCAACATATTCATTTCCATTAGCTAAGATATCTTTTTAATTCTATTCATACGATTTGCACAAATTGCATTTTAATCTAGTGATAGAAATATTTGTCTTATTAAAGGCACTACTATTACCATTGGGATTGATAACCAAGTGTTCAGGAAGAACCAAATCATCTTTTATTGGATGCTCTTCTTCATTTCTGATTCGAAGCAAGAAGTCACTGAATACTGGATCTGTTCTTACTTTATATTTTTTGTCATTTGAATCTTTTTCGTTTGAGGCTAGAAGTATAGCTTTGGCAAGCTAGCTTTTACAGTCTCTACTTTTGTCGATTTTGGAACTACCGGTAGTAATTGACAGAAATCATCTCCTAAATCATTAATTTTTCACCAAACGGTTCATAATATCCAATATATCTCTAGAACTCCGAGCAATTATTTCGACCGTTTGACACTTAGCTATAAATGCTTCATCCCATATTATCAGTTTTGCTTTCTTTATAAATTTATCACCATTGCGCAACTTTGATATATTTGTGATGGTTATTTAAGTTGTTTGAAGAGGTATATTGAATCTAAAGTGGGTGGCTTCACAATAAATCATTGTTGGTACACCACTTGCTATTATTGCTAATAGTGTCATGCCTTTTGATATGATATTTGCAAGTAATGCATGACATAGTAATATTATTTCGATTTTGCCGGAGACATCTATAAAGAATAATCTCGTTATACCAGAGTCGACTTTTTATAATATAGTCTTGAAAGCTTGTTCTTGTTTAGGATTTAGCTTTGATTGTGCTTCTTCAGACACTTGTCTAGCATTTTGATTCTTAATAATATACCAACCTTTTTACTTAGTGTTCTAACACTCTTTTTATGGAATAAATTTATGTACCCTAATATTTTTTTAACTTGAATAAGAATTTTACTGATACGATGAATTTATAAAGAATTGAATTGGATTCTCTTGCTAATTAATTAATTAAATATTTAATTATTTAGTTTTAACATAAAAAATAATTTATTCTATGTTGATTCAGATCTTAATATTAGTTCATCTCTTGTTTTGAATATTTAATCTTAATTATAATTTTATCCGCAATGAATTTTATTTTCAAAGAGTAAATGATTGATATGACATTTCAGTTTTAGATCTTTATGTCTGTAGAATCATTAATGGTATTGACTTTTACCAGGCATTTTTTTATTGACTCTTACCAGTCATTTTTTTTCTCTTTCACTCACATTTATATTCTTAAATATTTTCTTAATTATTATTTAATAATTGAGTATTTTTCAATATTACGCGAAAAATAAAAAAAAAATATTATTTGAGTAGGAAAATAGTTCAAATATAATATGAAAAAATATTATTGTGGGGATATTTATTTTCTCAATTTCAGCTTTTATGCATTCCATTTAGTATTACCTTTTTTTTCTTTTCGTATTGGACATTATGTAGTTGTAATATATTCCAATATAGATGATTCTTATGAATTTATTTTATTAAACCTTCCTACATATTTTTGATAAGAATTTAATAGACAGAACTTTATTAATTTTAAAATCTTAAATATTAAAAATTAGCATAGAAGGTATTGTAGTACAAAAAATAGGTTATTGGTGTTATGTACTTTCCCTATGAGTTCTTCCGTTTAATATTTTAGGGCTATTTTGATATATTAATATTGTATTTATACTTTTATAATAACATAGGCTCTCATTTTTCTAAATGGATTTGAACAATATAACACATTCTCAAATTAAATTAGTAAAAGGACACTATAATACGTTTTCAAATTAAATTAATAATAGAAGTTTTTAAGAAGTATATTCTAAAAGTAATAGGATTACATGACTAAAGATATTTACTTGTTCAATTTTATATGAATTAGACAGCCCGAAAGTAATTATACTAGTAAGATTCGTAACGTGTAGTATTATGTCCTAAAACTAATGAGATTATAAGGCTAATATCTAAAATTTTAATTTTTTCTTTTATTATGAGTTACTATGCCTAATATTATAAGGTTATTTTTGTAAACCAACATTGTATTCATGCTTTTATAATAATATAGATATAAATTATTTTTAAAAATTTATTCTTATTAATACGAGGGTCACACGCTATATTAAAAACATAAAGCCCCTTAGCGAAATGTTGTTCGTTTACCCTTTTAAAATAGATTTCACGCTACACAAATTAGTCATTTAATGATTTCCTAATATTTAGGACTTCGAAATCTACTGAAATTTTTATGTATTAATTTTTTCTTATTTTAACTACTATGTAAGAATTTTTAATATTTAAAATTTTAAAAACTTTACCTTATAATATTTTTTTTCTTATTTGAACTATGTAATATAAATATAATATTATTTGAAAATTTAAATGGAAGAGCATTCTCGCATATGTTCCTCGATTATCTATTTTTTTAATAACTCTTATGTAGTTATTTCTTATTTTAAAGCTTAGTTTGGTAGGTTTTAGTGTTCCCTAATAAGGAAGCAAGAAAATAAAAGACTATGAAAAAATAGGCAAAGTTGTTTCTGATAAGAAAAATCCCACAAAAATTGATTCCGTATAATTTTGATTTTCTACATCGGTTTTTTGTCATTATATTTTAAAATTTTTAACCACATAAGAATAATTTTGTCCCTCTATTTTTCTTTCATATAACTTATTCATTGTTCATAAAACTCAATTTGCAAGTGTTTTATTTTAAAAGTTTGATTGATAATTCATACTTTTTACTATTCTTGAAATTTGATTTCATAAGTATTACGACAATATTTTATAGATAGTATCTATTATTAGGTTTAAAATTGTCGTTATTCTCATAAACTTAATTTGTACGTGTTTCTTTAAATTGAAAGCTTAATTGATAATTTATCTTTCTTGCTTGGATTTTTGAAGACACTGTATCTCTTTCATTTTTATTTCATAACTCAAATAGCTTATAATAAAATATTTATGTAATTTTTTTAACATCTTATACTTATTGAGATAGGGTACACGTACAACGCGCGTATGTTTAGACTAGTACTATATTAAAAACACGAAGGCCCTTAACGAAATATCGTTCGCCTTTTTTACCCCTTTAAACGTAAAATTCACACCAGACAAAATAATTATTTTAGTATATTTCCTAATATTTAGGAATGGTCATTTATGTAGAAATCCCTAGTATTTAGGAATTTCATCTTTTCTTTATATAAGTTTCTTTTATATATGTAAATCCTTCCTTATTTCAACTAGCTACGTACCACATCATAATAATTACTATAACTTTAAATTAAACTAGGATTCTTCAACAGTAGAGTTTACTTCTTGAAAGATTACTATGCCTCTCAATGACTACCTAAAGGAGTGATTATAGACAAATTGGTTTAAAATCAAAATTTCTGTATGAAACAAACGAAGGATTGAACAAAGAACATAAACATCAAACGTTCAAACAGAAAATATCACCTTTGATGACTCTTCGAGGAAGATTGTTGCTGGCGATTCCGGCTTTATGCAAGCGAGTTGCAGCCTGCAATCCGAACTGAAGATGGGTTTTTGGGGTTAGCTCACTCTCGCGGGATCGCGACCCTTTGCCTGGCCATTGTAGCACGTGTGTCGCACGGGGCATAAGGGGCATGATGTCTTGACGTCATCCTCACTTTCCTCCGGCTTATCACCGGCAGTCTGTTCAGGGTACCAAACTCAACGATGGCAACTAAACATGAGGGTTGCGCTCGTTGTGGGACTTAAACCAACACCTTACGGCACGAGCTGACCACAACCATGCACCACCTGTGTCCGCGTTCCCGAAGGCACCCCTCTCTTTCAAGAGGATTCGCGGCATGTCAAAGCCTGGTAAGGTTCTTTGCTTTGCATCGAATTAAACCACATGCCCCACCGCTTGTGCGGGCCCTCGTCAATTGCTTTGAGTTTCATTCTTGGGAACGTACTCCCCAGGCGGGATACTTGACGCGTTAGCTACAGCACTGCACGGGTCGATACACACAACGCCTAGTATTCATCGTTTACGGCTAGGACTACTGGGGTATCTAATCCCATTCGCTCCCCTAGCTCTCGTCTCTCAGTGTCACTGTCGGCCCAGTAGAGTGCTTTCGCCGTTGGTGTTCTTTCCGATCTCTATGCATTTCACCACTCCACCAGAAATTTCCTCTGCCCCTACCATACTCCAGCTTGGTAGTTTCCACCGCCTGTCCAGGGTTGAGCCTTGGGATTTGACGGCGGACTTAAAAAGCCACCTACAGACGCTTTACGCCCAATCATTCCGGATAATGGTTGCATCCTCTGTATTACCGCGGCTGCTGGTACATAGCCGATGCTTATTCCCTAGATACCGTCATTGCTACTTCTCCGGGAAAAGAAGTTCACGAACCGTGGGCCTTCTACCTCCACGCAGCATTGCTCCGTCAGGCTTTCGCCCATTGCGAAAAAATCCCCACTGCTGCCTCCTTAGGAGTCTGAGCCGTGTCTCAGTCCCAATGTGGCTGATCATCCTCTCGGATCAACTATTGATCATTGCCTTGGTAAGCTATTGCCTCACCAACTAGCTAATCAGACGCGAGCCCCTCCTCGGGCGGATTCCTCGTTTTGCTACTCAGCCTACGGGGTATTAGCAACCGTTTCCAACTGTTGTTCCCTTCCCAAGGGCAAGTTCTTACGTGTTACTCACCCGTCCGCCACTGGAAATACCACTTCCCGTCCGACTTGCATTTGTTAAGCATGCCGCCAGCGTTCATCCTGAGCCAGGATCGAACTCTCCATGAGATTCATAGTTGCATTACTTATAGCTTCCTTGTTCATAGACAAAGTGGATTCAGAATTGTCTTTCATTCTAAGGCATAACTTGTATCTACGTGTTTCATATTCGCACAGAGTTTGCTCCCTAAAATATAGCCATCTCTGCCCCCTCACGTCAATCCCAAGAGCCTCTTATCCATTCTCATTGAACGACGGCGAGGGAGCAAATCCAACTAGAAAAACTCATATTGGGCTTAGGGATACTCAGGCTCGAACTGATGACTTCCAGCACGTCAAGGTGACACTCTACCGCTGAGTTATATCCTTCCCCACCCCATCGAGAAATAGAACTGACTAATCCTAAGTCAAAGGGTCGAGAAACTTAACGCCACTATTCTTGAACAACTTGGAGCCGGGCCTTATTTTCGCACTATTACGGATATGAAAATAATGGTAAGAATCGGATTCAATTGTCAACTGCCCCTATTGGAAATAGGATTGACTATCGATTCCGAAGGAACTAAAGTTACATCTCTTTTCCATTCAAGAGTTCTTATGGGTTTCCACGCCCCTTTGAGACCCCGAAAAATGGACAAATTCCTTTTCTTATGAACACATACAAGATCCGTCACTATAAAAAGGATAATGGTAACCCTACCATTAACTACTTCATTTATGAATTTTATAGTAATAAAAATATATGTCCTACCGAGACAGAATTTGGAACTTGTTATCCTCTTGCCTAGCAGGCAAAGATTTACCTTCGTGGAAAGGATGATTCATTCAGATTGACATGAGAGTCCGACTACATTGCCAGAATCCATGTTGTATATTTGAAAGAGATTGACCTCCTTGCTTCTCATTGAATACTCCTCTTCCCGCCGAGCCCCTTTTCTCCTCGGTCCACAGAGACAAAATGTAAGAATGGTGCCAACAATTCATCAGATTCACTAAGTCAGGATCACTAACTAATACTAATCTAATATAATAGTCTAATATATCTAATATATAGAAAATACTAATATAATAGAAAAGAACTATCTTTTCTGTATACTTTCCCCGGTTCCGTTGCTACCGCGGGCTTTACGCAATCAATCGGATTAGATAGATATCCCTTCAACATAGGTCATCGAAAGGATCTCGGAGACCCACCAAAGTACGAAAGCCAGGATCTTTCAGAAAACGGATTCCTATTCAAAGAGTGCATAACCGCATAGATAAGCTCACACTAACCCGTCAATTTGGGATCCAAATTTGAGATTTTCCTTGGGAGGTATCGGAAAGGATTTGGAATGAAATAATATCGATTCATACAGAAGAAAAGGTTCTCTATTGATTCAAACGTTGTACCTAACCTATAGGATAGGGATCGAGGAAGGGGGAAAACCGAAGATTTCACATGGTACTTTTATCGATCTGATTTATTTCGTACCTTTCGTTCAATGAGAATATGGGTCAAATTCTACAGGATCAAACCTATGGGACTTAACTAATGATATAAAAAAAAAACAAAGAAAAAATATTCATATTAAATAAATATGAAGTAGAAGAACCTAGATTCTAAATGAACAAATTCAAACTTGAAAAGGATCTTCCTTATTCTTGAATAATGGGGGACAAAGGGATTGATCAAGAAAGATCTTTTGTTCCTTTTATATATAAGATCGTGATTGGATCCTTATATGTTTGGTAAAGAGAATAATCTTATCCTTTAGGAATAATAAAAACTGGACAGTGTTCAATTGGAACATGAAAATGTGACTAAATTGGTCCTAGTTACTCTTTGGGACGGAGTGGAAGGGGGGGGGAGGGGGATTCTCGAACGCGGAAAGGATTCAATGAATTCGAAAGAATTGAACGAGGATCCGTATGAGGTGAAA
>MCJB01007091.1:42500-101734 GCA_002018475.1 Nicotiana obtusifolia
ACTCTATGGACATGCAGAAGAAAAATGCTATCCCTACTCGGACCAAGACAGAACTTTTACTTGGTCAAATAACAAATAATGTGAAGCAGGGTCAGGAACGACGAATCTCGTTGTGATAAACAGATTCATTTTGCAAATTCGTTATTACGGGTAGTTCCTAAAAAGGATCGGACTAATAAGTTATAATTCAGATATAATATGTATATAATTGTATATAATCAATATAAAAATATACTTTATATATATCGATTAGAAAAAATAAATAACAAATCTGACTGGCTATTTAGATAGTAAAGTAACTCATTAATATTGATCCCATCGGTCTACTATCCTTTCATGGTGATTATGCAAGTTACCTTTAATATATCATTAAATGATTCATTTTTAAGTAATAAATTAATTTATTCCAGCTGACATAATAGTGCTTATTTGTCTTTGATCTAATTTGACAACAAAAAGGCGAAGCAGTGGTATCTTTGGACATAATAATAAATAATGCCAAAGCTTTTTCAACTCATTTAAACTGCACAAATGAGGTCTAAGCGAAGTGACAAATATTTAGGATTTTATACTCTAATTTGCAAATAATCTCCAATATTTAGGATTTTATACTCTAATTTGCAAATAATCTCCAATATTTTAGCTAGCTATTTGGTTTCATTACTCTATTGTTTTAATAGGTGAAGTATAAAATACTCTGAAATGGTGATTGTCTTCTCACTATTTCACTTGAAAAAACAAGTATATTGCGCACTTTTTTGTGTGGAGTTCCCACACTAGTAACACCTTTTCTTAAGCTACTTGCCACTCCACTAGACGTGTTGTCTTCTTTATGTTCATTTCTTTAATAAATTAACTTCCATTCACTAATAGTGTATATTTATATTACACCGTCATGATTTAATACTTCGCTTCAATTAATGTGGTGTATTTTGATTTGATACGAAATTTAAAAATTTATTTTTTAAAATTTGTGGCCTTAAATATGTTATAACATTTGTGGCGTTATAAGACTTTTAAAACTCGTGGTCTTAAATATATTGTATTATTTGTGTTGCTATAAAAACTTCTCATTAAGGTAAAAATAAAAAAGCCAAAATTAAATGTTTTCAAATATATGAACATATTTTTTGAATGGACTAATAAGAAGATAGTGCCACATAAAATAAAAGTGAGAGAAAAGCAAATATGTGTTTTACATCTACCTTTTATCTGAAAACACGAAGAAGGAATAAGCTGATTTATATTTTGTTTGGCCAAGCTCTTTGTAGGCTAAAAGCACTTTTTCTTTTTTCTGAAAAAAATATTTCTTTGAGCATTTGTGATGTTTGGACAACTAAATAAAGTATTTTTGAGCGGTAACAGAAATAAATTTTCATAAAATTACTTCTCTAAAAAGTTGGTTTGACAAAAGTTTTTTCTCAAAATAAACAATTTTTGATATTTTGACCAAACCTGTTAGGCCTAAGCCACGAGTGATGTTGAAGTCTGAATGGTCTAGTAAACTTGGGCTTTGAACAATGACTTTAAGGATTTCTATCACTTTGGTATGGGCAATTACAATTAGGGCCTGAAAGTGGCATTCTCTTGAAATCTCAATGGAGTACACAAAAAAAAAGGAGAAGAATAAACTTAAATAGTCGTCTACTTAGGTGCTTAAATATAATTAGCCGACGAATGTATAATATATATAATTCATATATAATATGTACATAATCGTATATAATTAATATTTAATTTATATATAGAAAAAAGTAAATAGTAAATTCGACCGGCTATCTGTGTAAAGATCCCAAGAACGTGTAATTTACTTTACAGATATGAGGATAAAATGTCCCATTGAAAGGTAAATCCAAAAAAATAAAAAATTATGAGTAATGGACAATTGAAATGCAGCTTGTGAATAATGACAATTGAATAGTCTTACTATATGTTTTGCAGATCAGACGAAAATATCTATCCACACTCATTGCATGAACAAAGTTTAAATCAGAAGGTTAGTATTAAATAAAAAATTTATTTTCTAAGTGTAAAATCAAAAAGTTTAAAAAAATTACTTTTATACAGTGGGCAATGGTTTTAACATTTATTTAATTTATTTACTTTCTATCCTTATCAAGAATTTTATAATATTTTAACCTAAGATCAATATATCTTGATCTTTTTTTAACTAGGTAAAATTATCAAATAGTTATATAAAAAGCAGAAAATTGCACTTTTAGTCCCTTCTATATCGATAAATCTTGATTTTAGTTCTTGTTATGTTTGGTTAAGCAATTTACCATACAATTATTTTGAAATGTGCTCTTTTGATCTATCTTCCTGTGAATTTTAACGAAACTAGTGACTATTACACAATTTAATTACTCACCTTTTATGTTAAGTTTGCATTGTTTCTCCATATTTGATGGTGGCACAGTTCTACAAATACACTCCTTGTAATGTATTTTATTTTTACTGTATAACGGGACAAAACACACATATTTAATTTAATTGAAGGTTAAATATATTTAACCAATATCACAAATCAAATTAAAATTTATCAATAATTGAGGGAATAAGAGTTCTATTATCCCTAATCAACTAATTGACGCTAGGAGGTGCAGTACCTTTGCATCGTCGTCAGATTTGTTATTCCGCAAGTTCTCTTACATTAGTTGACTAAAAATAAAAGACCACATATAACTTAAAGTATCTCCATCCAATGTTAGATGCGCACTTAAAATCTAAAATAATTATATGTATGTCAAATATACATGCATTATGACCAAAAAAAAGTATAGTGATACTTTATTCCCGTAAGCTTAAAATTTTAGATTATTTACACTAAATCAATAATTCGAATCAAATCGAAAATAAAAGCTGGACTATAATTCGATTTGATTTGGTTTGGTGTTGAAAAAACAATCTGTTTATAATTGGTTTGGTTCGATTTTAACTTAAAAGATCAAACTTGAAACCAAACCAACCCAACATTACATGTATAGAAGTTTTAAATATATTTAATACATAAAAGTGTTTATTTCATTTTTATTTTCGTTTAATTTATAAATATTTCTTAAACTTTTTCATAGTTTCATCTTTTAATGTATTGTATTAAGTTCGGACTTATAGTTTTTGAATGCTCCAATAAGTTTTATATGCTATAAATGTTAGTAACTCAAATAAAGTCCAAACCAAAATCAAATCAATATTACAGCTAACAAAAGACACTAGAAATGACCATAGTGTTGGATATCTATTTTTTGTTTTGTTTTTTCATGGTTTAGATAAAATACATAACTTTTTTTTAGTCTTTAGTCATGTAAACAATAATATTTATTAGTCGTACTTATTTTGGCAACTTAGTAATTTTAGATTATGTTCATGTTTATTATGGCTTATTAATAATATTTTTATGCGATTTTATTATCTTTATTACGTGTTGAATATTTTAGTACAATGTCTTCACTCATCTAATATTTTATGTCATTTTCTTGAAAAACATCTTATATAGTTCTGTCTTACTTGGATTAAAGAAATATATTTGGAGCATAAATTCTATATTTTGTGTTATGAAGACTTTATGAAAAAATCCAAAAAAATCCGAAAACCCGATAAATTCGAAAAACCCTGAGAATAAACAATCCGACTTTTATTGGTCTGGTTTGGTCTTTAGATTTAATAACCCATCACAATTGGTTTGATTTGGTAATTAAAAAACTCGAAGCAACCTGACCTATGTACACCCCTACCATCAAGGAATGTCGTACGATGGATGACATTTCTCTACCCTTAATTAGAGGTTTCGAGTTGAAGACCTTATAAAAAAAAATCCTATAAGGAACGTTTTGCCCTTTAATGGGCCTTAGGCAAGGGCAATCAATACAGAAAGCATCTCATATTCGCTCTTTAATGGTCTTACATTGCACTAATTCGAATTAGTCAGAGCTCTAATGCAACTACCAGATTGACTCGGTCACCCTTCTCCAAGGGTGTCTCTTTGCAGAATTTTACACTACGAATAAGTAAAAAGATTTCTTTTTATGTAAATATATATATATATATATATTATATGTTGAATCCCCTAATTTCTTTGTGTATTTAATTTTTTATACTAGTTTTAGGGTACGCGCTTTGTGCGTGTACCCTATTTCAATGAGTATATAATTTTAATAAATAACGTGATTCTTATTAAAAAATATAATTTAGTTATTGAACAAAAATTTAAAATGAATTGTAATAATGAATTGTAACGACTCGGCCGGTCATTTTGTGTATTATAGCCCCATTTCCCCACATACTACTTTTTCTATGCTCAATTATCGTTATGTGACTTGGGGTAGTTGTCACAACCCGAAATTCCCACCCTCGGGATCGTGTTGGCGCCTAATATTTTACTTGCTAGGCAAGTCAACATTAAAATAGTCTTAAGCTATTTTTAAACAAATCAAGTTAAACTGATGTCAAATACTGAAATAATTGTGATAAAACTGGAATAAAGTACGGAAGGCCGTAACATTGAAATATCTAAATACATCCCCGAATCTGGTGTCACAAGTATACGAGCTACTAGAATAATACAGATAAAGGCCTGAATGAAAGTAAAGCTGTCTGAAAGAAAGTACACAGCTAAGATAAAGTACAAGGGGACTTCAGAATTGCGGACGCCATGCAACTATACCTCAAGTCTCCTTTGGATAGCTGAATCCAAGCAAGTCTACGGTACGCCGCTGGGACTGACGCCAATATCTGCACAAGAAGTGCAGAGTGTAGTATGAGTACAACCGACCCCATGTACTCTGTAAGTGCCGAGCCTAATCTCGATGAAGTAGTGACGAGGCTAAGGTGGGTCACTTACAATAACCTGTACGCAGTATATAAAAATAATAAGAGGAAAGGAACAT
Organism: Nicotiana obtusifolia; assembly: GCA_002018475.1. Taxonomy (NCBI): domain Eukaryota; kingdom Viridiplantae; phylum Streptophyta; class Magnoliopsida; order Solanales; family Solanaceae; genus Nicotiana; species Nicotiana obtusifolia. The sequence continues at coordinate 47,387 of MCJB01007091.1, forward strand.
ACGGAGAAGTAAAGCAGTTAACTCATAAAAATAACTCAATCCTCGAAATCCGGTAAATACAGAAATACCAAATTCTCAGAGTCTCGTACGAAAGCACCGAAGCCAACACAATTCAACAAGGAATACAAAACACATAAACTGTTGTGGTGCGCAACCCGATCCCACCGTACAACACTATCCACTAGTAAGACTTTTCCTCGATTATCCAACTCCAATAGGCTCTAAATCTAGCCAAAACAATTTCATAGTATAAATATAACCATAAGAAACTAATTCGAACAATAAAAATTACGATATTTGCAAAGAAATAAAAAGTCAACGGGGGCCCACATCTCGAAATTCATGAAAGTTACGCAATCCGGACCCCCATTCAACAACGAGTTCAACCATACCAATATTACTAAATTCCAATCACAACTCGGCCCTCAAATTCTCAAACATAGCCAAAGGGGTTTTCATAATTTTCTAATTTAAAACACAAATTAAATGCTAAAAGAACAATAAATTCGGATGGTTTAACCAAAATTGAGTTAGGAATTCTTATCGCAATGTTTTTCTTGAAAATCTCCCGAAAAATTGCCTCTCACTGAGCTCTACATCTCAAAAATGGAAGAATGAGACGAACTCTCGTTTTTAAACTGTATCCTGCTGCCCAAGGATTTCTTCTTCGTGAATGTGGAAAATGCCTCGCATTCGCGAAGCACAAATTTTTTTGCCCAGCATTTCCTTCATCGCGAATGCGGAATTAGCCTCGCGTGCATGCTGCCAAAACCTCTTCGTAAACGCGAGATAACACATGCGAACGCGATGCACACGGAGCCAAACCTTCGCGAATGCGAAGAACGATTTCACCTACCTCCCCAGTAACTCTTTGCAAATGCGTGACGTCCCTCGCGAATGCGAAGAAGGAAAGCAGTAGCAATAGGTTCAGTAGTTTTCAATGATTCTAAAATGCGCCGACATGGTCCGAATTACACTTGAGACCCCCAGGACCTCAACCAAATATACCAACAAGTCTTAAAATATCATACAAACACACTCGAAGCGTCACATCACATCAAGCAACACTAAAACCACGAATCGCACATCGGTTCAAGCCTAAGGAACTTATGAATTTTCGAATTTCAAAACGAATGTCGATTCATACCAAAACAACTCTGATTGACTTCAAATTTTGCACACAAGTCCAAAATGACATTACAGTCCTATTCCAATTTCTAGATTCAGATTCCGACTCTGATATCAATAATGTCAACTCTTGGTCAAACTTTAATATTTTTAAGCCTTTAAATTTCTAGTTTCCGACAAATGGCGTTAAATCAAGATAAGAATTTTCAAATTCGATTCGGGGCATATGCCCAAGTCCCAAATCATGACACGGATCCATTGGGATCATCAAAATACTGATCTGGATCCGTTTACATAAAATATTGACCGAAGTCAACTCAGACGAGTTTTTAAGGCAAAATTTCACATTTTTTTTTAGTTTTCACATAAATATTTTTTCGAAAAAAATATGGACTGCCATACAAATTGAGGAAGGCTGAATGGAGCTATTCGAGGTTCTGGAACACAAAAATGAAGGTTAAAATTAAATATGACCTATCGGGTCAGCACATTCTCCACCTCTAAAACAAACGTTCGTCCCCGAACGGAAATAGAAAAGTACCTGGATTGGTAAAAAGGTGTGGATATCTACTCTACATGTCCGACTCAGACTCCTACCTGGCTGCCTCAATTGGCTGACCTCTCCACTGCACCCGAACTGAAGGATAACTCTTAGACCTCAACTATCGGACCTGCCGGGCTAGAATAGCTACCGGCTCATCTTCATAAGTCAAATTCTTGTCCAATTGGCCCGAGCTAAAATCTAACACATGGGATGGATCATTGTGATATTTCTGTAGCATGGACACATGGAACACCGGATGAACTGTTGATAAACTAGGTGGTAGTGCATGTCTGTATGCCACCTCAACCATACTCTCAAGAATCTCAAAGGGTCTGATGTACCTAGGGCTCAACTTGCCCTTCTTTCCGAGCCTCATTACGCCCTTTATAGGTGAAACCCGGAGCAATATCCTCTCTCTAACCATGAATGCAACATCACGAACTCTACGGTCGGCATAACTCTTCTTCCTAGACTGAGCTGTGCGAAATCGATCCTGAATAATCTTGACCTTGTCCAAGGCATCCTGTACCAAATCGGTACCCAAGAACCGAGCCTCTCCCTGCTCAAACCAACTAACTGGCGAACGAAACCGCCTCCCATATAATGCTTCATAGGGAGCCATCTGAATGCTCGACTGGTAGGAAAACTATGCAAGAACTGATCCCAAGAACCCCCAAAATCCATGACACAAGTGCGAAGCATATCCTCAATATCTGAATAGTGCGCTCGAACTGTCCGTCCATATGAGGATGAAATGTTGTACTCAACTCAACCCGCATGCCTAACTCACGCTGTACGGCCCTCCAGAAGTGCGAGGTGAACTATGTACTTCGATTAGAAATGATAGACACGGGCACACCGTGAAGACGAACAATCTCGCGGATGTAGATCTCAGCTAACCACTCTGAGAAATAGGTAACTACCACTGGAATGAAATGTGCTGACTTGGTCAATCTGTCCATAATGACCCATACTGTATCAAACTTCCTCTGAGTTCATGGAAGTCCAACAATGAAGTCCATAGTGATACGCTTCCACTTCACTCATAAATCTCTAATTTCCGAAGCAAACCACCAAGCCTCTGATGCTCGTACTTGACCTGTTGATAGTTTAGTTACCGAGCCACATATGCAACTATATTCTACTTCTTTCTCTTCCACTAATAATGTTGCCGCAAGTCCTGATACATCTTCGCTGCGCCCGGATGAATAGAATATTGGGAACTATGGGTCTCCTCAAGAATCAACTCACGAAGTCCATCCACACTGGACACACAAATACGACCCTGCATCCTCAAAACCCCATCATCTCCAACAGTAACCTGCTTAGCACCACCGTGCCGCACCGTGTCCTTAAGGACAAGCAAATGATGATCATCATATTGACGCTCTCTGATGCGTTCATACAAGGAAGATCGAGCGACTGTGCAAGCTAAAGCACAACTGGGCTCCGAAACATCTAACCTCACAAACTGATTGGCCAAAGCCTGAATATCTACTGCAAGCGGCCTCTCACCAATTGGAATATATGCAAAGCTGCCCATACTCATAGCCTTTCTACTCAAGGCATTGGCCACCACGTTGGCCTTTCAGGGATGATACAAATTGGTGATATCATAGTATTTCAACAGCTCCAACCACCCCCTCTGCCTCAAATTGAGATCCTTTTATTTGAACAAATGTTGCAGGCTCTGATGATCCGTGAATACCTCACACGACATGCCCATAAAGATAATGCCTCCAATTCTTCAAAGCATGAACAATGGCTGCCAACTCTAAGTCATGAATAGGGTAATTCTTCTCATGAACCTTCAACTGCCGCGACGCATGTGCAATCACCCTGCTATCCTGTATCAATACCGCACCGAGCCCAATACGAGATGCATCATAATACACCGTGTAAGATCCTGAACTTGTGGGTAACACCAACACTGGCGCCATAGTCAAAGCAGTCTTGAGCTTCTGAAAGCTCATCTCACACTCATCCGACCATCTGAATGGGGCACCCTTCTAGGTCAATCTGGTCAATGGGGCTGCTATGGATGAAACCCCGCTACGAACCGGAGATAATAACCCGCCAAACCCAGAAAACTCCGGATCTCAGTAGTTGAAGTAGGTCTAGGCCAGTTGTGAATTGCCTCAATCTTCTTAGGATCCACCTTTATGCCCTCTGCCGATACGACGGGTCGCAAAATGGCGACTGAGTCTAGCCAAAACTTACACTTTGAAAACTTGGCATATAATTGGCTATCTCTTAGGGTCTGGAGTACAACCCGAAGATGCTGCTCATGTTCCTTTCAACCGTGAGATTAGATCAAGATATCATCAATGAATACAATCACAAAAGAATCCAAATAGGGCTTGAACACATGGCTCATCAAATCCATAGATGCTGCTGGGGCATTTGTCAGCCTAAATGACATCACTCGGAACTCATAATGCCCATACCCAGTCTGAAAAGCTGTCTTAGGGATATCAGATGCCTAATCTTCAACTGATGGTAGCCGGACCTCAAATCAATCTTTGAAAACACCTTGGCATCCTTAAGTCGATCAAATAAATCATCAATTTTTGGCAATAAATACTTGTTCTTGATAGTGATCTTGTTCAACTGCTGATAATTGGTGATGTTCACAACACACCTCAATAAGAGATATGATACAATCGTATGCAATAATAATTAACTAACTATGAGTCGGGTTCAAATCCACTGGGAGTTGTAACAGGTAACAGGAGTATATATTTCAAGCAAGTGAATGGACTACCTAAATTGCACTTTCACAACAGAGTTTTGATTTCTACTTCTACTATAACTCTAATGAATGCAAGTTAAAGAGAATAGATTAGAGATAAATGTTTTGAGGCTTTTCCAAATGGGTTAAAGGCCTAGGGCTGTGACCATAACCTAGGTGTTTAGCTAATGAGATAAAGATGTTAATGCTTGTTTTGTTGATTGGGATGTATTATAGCTCTCAACTCTACATTACCCACTCGTACCTCTCGGTTAGAGAGTGATTTTTCCCAATTTGGATTTCTCAAATCGAAATGGGTATCAACCAAAACAGTTGATAAGAGCTTAAGTCGGGTTCTTACTATCTGTAGTTTGAACCCTTTAATTAGGTTAATCAATCTCTCAATTAACCCAATTCCTTGTTAGCTAAGTTGTCCTAGACTAGGTCTCTCTTTCTCAAGTAGAGACTAAGTCAAATAGGCATGAATCATTGTTTGCAACCATTAATTTTAAAATTGACGCATGAACTAAGCTAAATAATCAACACTCAATCATAAACAAGCACTAAATTAATTATCCATAAGGTTTACACACTAGGAATGGGTCACAACCCTAGTAAAAATCTAGCTACTCATACTAGAATTTGTAGAAAATAAAGAAGAAAAGCTAAATAAACTCATAATGGAAGATTAAAATGATGAAATCTAATGTTAAAATACTCAAATAAGCTAAACCTTTCTAATATATCTAAAAGAAACGGCTACAACAGCTTTGTATGTTCAAACTTGACCTAATTTTCTGAAACACGTTTGCGGCTACATCCCAATCAAGATTCAACTTCTTTAGAGCTCACATGGCTTGTGCTCTAGTTCCACCAGAAGATGACAAGCTTTCCCGAACACCAACCGGTATGGCGACATTCCGATAGGTGTTGTAAGCCGTTCGATAAGCCCATAATGCATCATCAAGCTTCTTAGACTAATCCGTCTGATTAGCATTTACTGTTTTGGACAAGATACTCTTTATCTCCCAATTGGAGACGTCCACTTGCTCACTAGCTTGTGGGTGATAAGGAGTCATGACTTTGTGAGTAACACCATACTTGCTAAGCAAAGTATCGAAAGCCTTGTTGCAAAAATGTGACCCCCATCGCTTATAATAGCACGTGGAGTACCAAACCTTGTGAAAATATTATTCTTCAAAAAAGGCACCACACTTCTCGCCTTATTGTTGGGTAAAGCAATGACTTCAACCCATTTGGATACATAATCAACTACAACCCAGATGTAGGTGTTTCCACAAGAACTCACAAAAGGGCCCATGAAGTCAATACCCCACACATCGAAAATATCAATCTCCAAGATGGTTGTGAGAGGCATTTCATTCTTCTTTGATATTCCACCGGCCCGTTGACATTCATCATATCTCTTCACTAGCTCACATGCATCTTTGTAAAGAGTGGGACAATAAAATCTATAACTAAGCACTTTGGCCGCCGTTCTTGCTCCACCATGATGACCACCATATGTTGAAGAATGACAAGCCCCAAGAATTTCACCTTGCTCTTCTTCCGGTACACATCTTCTAATGACCCCATCCGTACAAATCCGGACAAGGTATGGTTCATCCCAATAATAATCTTGACAATCCCATTTGAGCTTCTTCCTTTGGTTTGAAGAGAACTCATCCGGAATGATTCCAAACACAAAGCAAATTTGCTAGATCCGCGAACCATGGCACCTCTTTCATCGAAATAGCCAAGAGATGCTCATTGGGGAAGGAGTCATTGATTTCAAGGCCATCATGCAGCCTCCCCTCCTTCTCCAAAGAAGATAAGTGGTTTGCCACTTAGTTTTCACTCCCTTTTCTATCTTAGATGTCAATATCGAATCTTGCAACAAAAGCACCCATCTTATTAATCGAGCTTTGGAGCCCTTCTTGATCATAAGATACCGAAGCGCCGTATGATCCGTGTGGACAATGACTTTTGCACCCATCAAGTATGGGCGGAACTTCTCAATTGCAAACACAATGGCAATGAGCTCTTTCTCCCTAACGGTATAGTTGACTTGGGCACTATTCATGGTCTTACTAGCATAGTAGACCGGATGAAAAATTTAGTTGATGCGTTGCCCCAAAACAACCCCAACCGCTACGTCACTTGCATCACACACGAGTTCAAAAGGGACACTCCAATTTGGCGCGGTGATGATGGGAGTAGTTGTCAACTTGAACTTCAAAAATTCAAAAGTCCTCATGCAATCACATTGAATTTGAACATATCATCCTTATTAAGAAGCTTACTCAACGGGTTCACCACCTTAGAGAAATCTTTGATGAAACGCCGATAAAACCCCGCGTGACCTAAGAAACTGCACACACCCTTCATCGAAGTTGGAGGTGGAAGTTTAAAAATCACCTCAATTATTGCCTTGTCAACTTCAATTCTGTGCTTTGAGATTTTGTGCCCAAGGAAAATGCCTTCTTCAATGATGAAATGGTATTTCTCCCAATTAAGCTAAATTTGTTTCTTCACATCTAGCCAACACTTTATCCAAATTTGCAAGAAAATCATCAATAGAATCCCCAACCACTGAGAAGTCATCCATGAAAACTTCAAGGCACCATGTCCGTGAAAATAGCCATCATACACCTTTGAAAAGTCGCCGGTGCATTGCACAAACCAAATGGCATCCGCTTGAAAGCAAAAGTACCAAAATGACATGTAAAGGTTGTTTTCTCTTGATCTTCCGGAGCAATAAGAATTTAGTTGTAGCCCGAATACCCATCAAGAAAGCAATAGAAAGCACGACCGAACAATCTATCGAGCATTTGATCTAAGAAAGGAAGTGGAAAGTGATCCTTCCTTGTGACTTTGTTGAGCTTGCGATAGTCCATACACACCCTCCATCTGGTCATTGTTCTTGTAAGAATCAACTCGTTCTTGTCAATGGTGATCACCGTTATGCCCCCCTTTCTTTGGGACACATTGAACCGGAGAAGTCCACGAACTATCGGAGATGGGGTAGACCACCCCGGCATCCAACCACTTGATAATCTCCTTTTTGACAACTTCTTTCATAGCCTCATTGAGCCTCCTTTGATGTTCAATAGATGGTTTGGCGCCATCCTCCAACTTGATCTTATGCATACAAAAGGCGGGCTTATCCCCCGAATATCCGCCAATATCCACCCAATAGCCTTGTTCCTCTTTTGTAGCACTGCGAATGTGGGATCTACCTGCACGTTAGTCAAACAAGAGGAAAGAATAATCGGTAAAGTAGAACAAGGGCCAAGAAATTCATACCAAAGATGTGGAGGAAATGGCTTCAACTCCAAGGTGGGAGGCTCTTCAATAGAAGGCTTTGTAGGAGGAGTTGTCCTATTTTCAAGATCCAAAGACAATTTCCAGGGTGCATAGTTGTACGACCCTATTCTTTGCAAAGAGTTCATACATTCTATGAATCCATCCATCTCGTCATCATCAAAGTTGAGCAAGACGACCTCCAACATATCACCAACATTGATTGTAGCACTTGTATCATCAATAATAACATTGGTCACCAAGTCCACAAATGAACACACCTCATTGCTATTTGGTTGCCGCATGGACTTGCACACATGGAATACCACTTTTTCATCACCAACCCCGAATGTAAGCCCTCCAGCTTCAACATCACAAAGAGCCTCCCTTTATCAAGGAAAGATCCCCTAAAAATAATTGGCATTTCATAATCAACCTCACAATCTGGAATGACAAAATCCGCTGGAAGAATGAATTTATCAACATGAACCAAGACATGTTCAATCACTCCCAAAGGCCTATTCATAGTACAAACGACCATTTGCAAACTCGTAGAGGTGGGTCTTGGTTTCCCAATCCCCTAAGTTTTAAAAACTGAAAGGGAATCAAGTTGATACTTGCCCCAAGATCACAAAGAACTTTAGCAAACTCGGCCCTTTCAATTGAATAAAAAGCACCGGGATCCTCCAACTTAGGAGCCATTAAATGCACAATTGCACTCACTTAATGAGTGACTATGATAGTTTCAAAATTCATTGATCGTTTTTTTGTCACGAGATCCTCCATCAAATTGGCATAACCAGGCATTTGTTCCAAACCTTTCACTAATGGCACATTGATTGAGAGACTCTTCATCATTTGAACGAACTTCTTGAATTGATTCTCACCATTTTTCTTGGCAAGTCTTTGAGGGTATGGAGGTGGAGGCTCGGGCAATGGTGCCTTATCTTTTTTCACTGCCGGCTTCGGTATGTCAATAATGTGATCCCTAGACAGGTTCACCTCCTCTTGAGTCTCTTCCACACTATCATCAATATCAATCCAAACTTCATCATTAGGTTGCACCACATTGTTCGGGATCTCTTCTTCTTGTACCACTTGCTCATCATCCACAAGTTGCCTTTGACTTGAGGTGGGTGTATTCCTACATCTTCCACTTCTTGTAGTAACGGCCATGGCATGCCCCATGTTGTTTCCACTCTTTGGGTTTACTACCGTGTCACTTGGTAGCCTTAGGACGAGAATTTAGAGTTTGAGAGATTTGCCCCATTTGAACTTCTAGGTTGCGGATTGATGTGTTGTGTGAGTCAAGTTGAGCATCCGAATCGACATTATTTTCTATCATTTGCTTGAACATATTTTCTATATGCCCCATCTCGTTGTTTAAAGAACTTGAACCATGGGAAGGATAATTAGGCGGGTTGCTCGGTTATTGATACATCGGGGGCATTTGAAAACCGGACCCTCGGTTGCCTTGATTGTTGTTCCATCCACCTTGATTTTTACCCACCAATTTCCTTGATTATTTCTACTCCAATTTCCTTGATTGTTGTTGTTATGTCAATTCCCTTGATTGTTGTTTCCGCTCCAATTGCCTTGATTGTTATAATTCCAATTGCCTTGATTGTTTTGAGGTCGCTATTGTTGTTGGTTTGGGCTTTGGAAGTTGTTTCTTTTCCTTTGAAAGTTGTTCACATATTGCACTTCCTCCTTTTGTTGATTATAGGAATCATCTTGCGCAAAACCACTATCTTCTTGCACATAATTCTCCACTTGATTTTGCACTTCTGGACCCTTGGTCCTCCTTTTGTTCACCATCATGTTCACTCCCTCCCATGGTATTGACTTTCTTGGGATTTTACACTTGATTTAGTTGGGCCTTTGCTAGTTGCGTCATGGTGGTTGTCAACTCGGCAATGACTTACCCATGGTCTTGCAACTCTTTGTGAACCCATGGTCTTGCAACTCTTTGTGAAGGTGGATCATGTTTGGGTCACCTTGTGGAACATTGGCCCGAGATTGCTAAGCTGATGATGTTTCCGCCATCTCATCCAAAATCTCACACGCCTCCGCATAAGTCATAGTCATGGAGTTCCCACCAGCAAGTTGATTCACTACACATTGGTTGGTTGTGTTAATCCCTCGATAGAAAGTTTGTTGAATCATGTTCTCCGTCTTATCGTTGTTGGGACACTCCTTAATCATTGTTCTATAACGTTCCCATATCTCGTGTAGTGGTTCATTCGGCTCTTGCTTGAATGCCAAAATCTCATCTCGAAGTGTAGCCATGTGCCCCGGAGAGAAGAACTTTGAAATAAATTTTTCCGCCAACTCATCCCAAGTGTGAATGGAATGGTTCAACAAACGTTCCAACCAATCTAAAGCTTTCCCTCGTAGAGAGAAGGGAAAAAGACTTAGCCTCAATGTATCCTCGGAGAAATTTATTTTTTTGCTCCCCTAACAAGTATCCACAAACCCCTTCAAATATTTGTACGCATTTTAAGTTGGAGCACCGGTGAAGAAATCCCGATGCTCAACCAAAGTGAGCATCACATTGGCGATTTAAAATTGCCTGCCCTAATACGAGGAGGGACTATTGCACTTGCATAATGTTCATTGAGTATATTCGGTGTGGAGCCGCTCGTGGTGGAGGTGGGGGTGGAGCAGAGACATTGTCATGAGGCACTTGGCCTCTTCTATTGGCTTGAGGTTCAAGAGGAACCTCATATACTTGATCATCCTCGACGTCCACATCCCCCAAAGGCAAATTTTCGAGCTCATTATTCGCCATGGTTGTACCTATGATTTTTCACACAAGTTAGTAACACGGAAGGAAAAGAATATATTCCAAAAACACACACAAATATATAGCTAACACCATTTAACCCCCGAAAACGGTGCCAAAAATTGGTGATGTCCACAACACACCTCAATAAGAGATATGATACGGTCGTATGCAATAATAATTATGCAACTATGAGTTGAGATCGAATCCACTAGGAGTTATAAGGGGTGTCAAGAGTATATATTTGAAACAAGTGAATAGACTACCTAAATTGCACTTCCACAACAGAGTTTTGATTTTTACTTCTACTATAACTCTAATGAATGCAATCTAAAGAGAATATATTAGAGATAAATGTTTTGAGATTTTTCCAAATGGGTTAAAGGCCTAGGGCTTCGACCATAACCCAAGTGTTTGCCTAATGGGATAAAGACGTTAATGCTTGTTTTGTTGATTGTGGTGTATTATAGCTCTCAACTCTACATTACCCACTCAATACCTCTCGGTCAGAGAGTGATTTTGCCCAATTTGGCTTTCTCAAGTCCAAATGGGTATCAACCAAAACAGTTGATAAGAGCTCAAGTCGAGTTCTTACTATCTCTAGTTTGAACCCTTTAATTAGGTTAATCAATCTCTCAACTTACCCAATTCCTTGTTAGCTAAATTGTCCTAAACTAGGTCCCTCTTTCTCAAGTAGAGACTAAGTCAGATAGGCATGAATTAATATTTGCAACCATTAATTCTAAAATTGACGCATGAACTAAGCTAAATAATCAACACCCAATCATAAACAAGCACTAAATTAATTACCCATAAGATTTGCACACTAGGGTTAGGTCACAATCCTAGTAAACATCTGGCTATTCATAATGAAATTTGTAGAAAATAAAGAAGAAAATCTAATTAAACTCATAATGGAAGATTAAAATGATGAAATCTAACGTTAAAATACTCAAATAAGCTAAAACTTCCTAAAGTAGCTAAAAGAAACAACTACAGCAGCTTTGTATGTCTAAACTAGACCTAATTTTGTGAAACTCGTCTAAAACAAAAGCTAAAAGGTGCTAATAAGCAGTCAAAATTCTCACTTATCAATAATCTATGCACATCCTCATTGAACCATCTTTCTTCTTTATAAAACACCGGCGCACCCCAAGGCAAGACACTAGGTCTGATGAATCCCTGATCCAACAAATCTTGCAACTGCTCCTTCAATTCCTTCAACTCCGGCGGGGCCATATGGTATGGTGGAATAGAAATGGGCTGAGTGCCCGGAGCCAAATCAATACAGAAGTCAATATCTCTGTTGGGTGGCATCCCCGACAGATCTGCAGGAAATACCTCTGGAAACTCACGAACAACTGGTAGTGAATCCATGGAAGGAACCTCCGCACTAGAGTCGTGAATATAAGCCAAATTAGATAGAAAGCCCTTCTCGACCATTCATCGAGCCTTCGCATAAGAGATAACCCTACTGGTAGAATGGCAAGGAGTCCCTTTCCACTCTAATCGAGGCAACCCCGGCATGGCTAAAGTCACCATCTTGGTATGACAATCCAATATAGCATGATAAGATGACAGCCAATCCATGCCCAAGATAACATCAAAATTTACCATATCAAGAAGTAAAAGATCTATGCTTGTCTCAAGACTTCTAATAGTAACTACACACGAGCGATAGACACGATCTGCAACAATAGAATCTCCCACCGGTGTGGACACATACATAGAAGCACTCAAAGAATCACGAGGCACAACCAGATATGAAGCATAATAGGAGGACATATAGAAATAAGTAGTTCCCGGATCAGATAGAACTGAACAATCTCTATAGCAAACTGGAATAATATCTGTGATCACGACGTCAGATGACTCGCCCTCAGGCCTAGCTGGGAAAGCATAGAATCGAGGCTAGGCCCCACCACTCTGAACTACATCTCTGGGATGGCCTCTAGCTGGCTGGGCTCCACCTCCAAACATCTGACCCCCACCTCTGGCTGCTTGACCCTTGCCTCTAGCTGGCTGAGCAGGCGGTGGAGCAACCGATGTCGGAACTATAGAACGAGAACTTTGATGTGCCCAATATCACCACACTCAAAACACCCATCTTGCTGTTGTGGCTGCTGAAGCTGAAGTTGACCCGAACGGGCCGGATAACCATGGTGATAGCTCTAAATCGGAGGGACACTAATAGGATTTGATGTTGCACTATAGGTTGGATGCCTAGAGTAAGGCACATAAGGACCACGACTCCATGAAGCATTGTGAGATATCTGAAGCGGTAAATTAAATAGCCTAGGAGGATGGCCCCTACCATAAGTACCCCTGCCTCCAGATGAGGCGCCACTCAAAAATTACCAGAATGAAGGGGCCTCGTATATGACACTGGCCCTCTCTCCTGAGCACGAACCAAATCGATCCGGCTAGCAATATTCACGACCGTTTGGAAGGAAATATCACTCCCTGTCTCCTTGGCCATCTGAAGCCTGATAGTGTAAGTGAGCCCATCAATAAATCTTCTCACTCTATCCTTTTTAGTAGGAAGCAAAATAGTAGCATGGCGAGCTAAATCCACAAATCGAGCCTTGTACTGGATGACAGTCATACCACCCTGTTGAAGTCGCTCAAACTGCCTACAGTACTCCTCTCTCAAGATGACATGGATGAATTTCTCTAGAATTAGCCGTGAGAACTAATCCTAGGTAAGTGCAGGAAAACTAACTGGTCTAGTAAACATATAATCTCTCCACCATCTCCAGGCAGAACCAGTCATCTGAAATGCTGCAAATTGATCCCATTGGTCTCAACTATGCCCATGTAGCGCAACACCTCGTGGCAACGGTCCAGAAAATTCCGTGGGTCTTCAGAAGATGCACTAAACAGGGAAAATCTTGGTGAACTTATCCAACCTCAACATAGCCTCAGAAGACAAAGTGGGCCTATCATCGGCCTATGGCGCAAGAACCGGCTGAACTACCCCAACTGGCGGGGCTTATGGAGCCTGATACTGGGGAGCTATCTACTCTGGAGTGGGAGTAGTGGGAGTAGTGGGAGTCTGTGCTCCTCCCCCAGCCCGAGAGACCGCTGGTGCCACTAGAAACATCCCGGTCTCGTCCACACTTTCCATAAAGCCCACCAAACGGACTAGAGCATCCTGTAGCACTGGAGTGGCTATGAACCCTTCCAGGACCTGTGCTGGTCCAACGGGTATAGTCTAAACTGGAACCTCCTCCTCAAGATCAACTTGAGGCTCCACTATAGGTGCTGCCGCTCAAGCTCTATGCTGAGCTCTGCCTCGGCCTCTGGCACGTCCTCGACCTCGGCCTCTGCCCCTCGTGATAGCTGCCACAGGGGACTCTGGCTCCTATCTGGCGGTAGATGTAGAGCGTGTTCTTGCCATCTGCCAGAGTACAAGAATAGAAGGGTTCAATCATCAATGATAGGATAAAAATCACAATACAGAGTAAGAAAGAAGTGATATTTTTCCTAAACTCCATAGCTTCTGGAAGATACGTACAGACATCTCCATACCGATCCTTCTAATTTTACTAAGCTTGCTCGTGACTCATGAGACCTAGGCAACCTAGTGCTCTGATACCAACTATCATGACCCAGAATTTCCACCCTCGGGATCGTGATGGCGCCTAACATTCACTTTCTAGGCAAGCCAACGTTAGAATGGTCTTAAGCCATTTTTAAACAAATTAAATTAAACTGATGTCAAATACTAAAATAACTGCGATAAGACTAGAATAAAGTACGGAAGGCCATAACAACTGAAATATCTAAATACATCCCCGAATCTGGTGTCACAAATACACGAGCTACTAGAATAATAAAGATAAAGGTGTGAATGAAAGTAAAGTTGTCTGAAAGAAAGTACAGAGCTAAGATAAAGTAGAAGGGGACTTCAGAACTGCGGACGTCGTGCAACTATACCTCAAGTCTAATTTGGGTAGCTGAATCTAAGCAAGTCTACGATACGCTGCTGAGACCGACTCCAAAATCTGCACAAGAAGTATAGAATGTAGTATGAGTACAACTGACCCCATCTACTCTGTAAGTGCCGAGCCTATCCTCGACGAAGTAGTGGCGAGGCTAAGGCGGGTCACTTACAATAACATGTACGCACTATATATAAATAATAACAGGAAAGGAACATATAGAGAAGTAACACAGTTAACTCACGAAAATAATTCAATCCTCAAAATACAGTAAATACAAAAATACCAAATCCTCAGAGTCTCGTACGAAAGCACCGTAGCTAACACAATTCAACAAGGAATACAAAACACATAAACTGTTGTGGCGCGCAACCCGATCCCACCATACAACACTATCCACCCTTATCCACCATGTAAATATCAATAATAATAAGTAAATATATGTTGCGGCGCGTAACCCGATGCCACCACATAATCAGAGTCAATATCATAATTCATCCTTATTTCACCATATCAATCCTCTCTTATTTCACCCATTGCGGCACGCAACCCGATCCCACCATATCAACATAAATCTACCCTTATTCCACCTGTTGCGGCATGCAACCCGATCCATAAATAAATCAACAAGTGCAATCAATCAACAACTCAAATTACAAGAATTTCTACAATTAACGAATATGAAAGCTACAATTTAAGAAGGGAATTTCGTATCAAATCATGAAAGGCTACAATTAACACTGGGCAACAAGACATGTCACATATATGGCAGTTAAAGGGTGCAAGTAAGACAATTAAGGCAATTATCAATTAAGTATAGAAACATGGAAAAAATTTATATTTTATAATGCGAAAATAATAAATGTCAAGTAGCAAGTTGAGGCATAATAATCAAGATGTGGAATAATACAATTAATGAAATATGGGTAGACATGGAAATCAATATTTGACGAAGTATATACACTCGTCACCTCTCATATACGCCGGTACACATGAAATTCACATAGCACATAGTTCAAGAGTCCCTATTCCCTCAAATCAAGGTTAGACCCAACACTTACCTCAAGTCGCGCTAACTCAATCCACTAGTAAGCCTTTTCCTCGATTATCCAACTCCAAAAGGCTCGACTCTAGCCAATATAATTTCACACTATAAATATAACCATAGAAAACTAATTCGAACAATAAAAATTACGATATTTGCAAAGAAAAAAAAAGTCAACTCAAAAAGTGAACGTGGGGCCCACGTCTCGAAATTCACAAAAGTTATGAAATCCGGACCCCCATTCAATGACGCGTCCAACCATAAAAAAATTACTAAATTCCGATCACAACTCGATCCTGAAATCCTCAAACTTAGCCAAAGGACTTTTTACAATTTTTTCAACTTAAAACATCAATTAAATGCTAAAACAACAATAGATGCGGATAGTTTAACCAAAATTGAGTTAGGAATTCTTACCCCAATTTTTTCCTTGAAAATCTCCCAAAAAATTGCCTCTCACTGAGCTCTAAATCACAAAAATGGAAGAATGAGGCGAAGTCTCGTTTTTAAACTGTATTCTACTGCCCAGGGAATTCTTCTTCGCGAACGCGGAAAATGCCTCGAGTTCGCGAAGCACAAAAATTTCTGCCCAGCATTTCATTCATCACGAACGTGGAATTAGCCTCGCATTCGCGATGCACAAAAGTGCACGCTTCCAAACCTCTTCGTGAACGTGACATAACACACGCGAATATGATGGACACGGAGCCAAACCTTCACGAATGCGAAGAACGATTTCACCTTCCTCCCCTAGTAACTCTTCGTGAACGCATGACGTCCCTCACGAGCGCAAAGAAGGAAACCAGTAGCAGCAGGTTCAGCAGTTTTCAAGGATTTCGAAATGCGCCGACATGGTCCGAATTACATTCGAGGCCCCCCGGATCTCAACCAAACATACCAACAAGTCCTAAAATATCATATGAACATGCTCGAAGCGTCACATCACATCAAACAACACTAAAATCATGAATCGCGCATCAATTCAAGCCTAAGGAACTTATGAACTTTCGAATTGCAAAATGAATGACGATTCATACCAAAACAACTCCGATTGACTTCAAAATTTTGCACACAAGCCATTAATGACATTACAGACACATTCTAATCTCTAGAATCGGATTCCGACCCCTATATTAATAATGTCAACTCCCGGTCAAACTTTGAAATCTTTAAATCTTTAAATTTCTAGTTTCCGATAAATGGGGTTAAATCAAGCTAGGGATTTTCAAATTCCATTCCGGGGATACGACCAAGTCCCATATCACGATAAGGACCCACCAGGACTGTCAAAATAGTAATTCGGATATGTTTACACAAAATATTGATCGAAGTCAACTCAGATGAGTTTTCAAGGTAAAATTTTACATTTTCTTTAGTCTTTCACATAAAAATATTTCAGGGAAAAAAAACGAACTATGCACGCAAATCGAGAAAGGTTGAGTAGAGCTATTCGAGGTCTTGAAACACAGAAATGAAGGTTAAAATTAAAGATGACCTATCGAGTCATCACAGTAGTTAGTTCGGTTCCGGGAATATTACGGAATAAATTGGGACACTTAGCCCCAAGGTTGGAAGCTTAGGTTGAAAGAGTTGACTGAATGTTGACTTCTGTGTAAATGACTCCAGAATAGAGTTTTGATGATTCCAATAGCTCCACAGGGTGATTTCGGACTTAGGAGTGTGTTCGAATATTGATTCGGAGGCCCGTAGGTGATTTTGACTTGAAATGGCGAAAGTTGAAAAATTAGAAGTTTGGAGAGTTGAGAGGTTTGACCGAGAGTTGGCTTTGTGGTTACCGGGCTCGGAATTTGATTTTGAAAACTGGATCCGTTATGTCATTATGACTTGCATGAAAAATGTGAGGCCAATTGGACTTGATTTGATAGGTTTCGGTATCGATTGTAGAAGTTAGAATTTTTTAGTTTTTATTAGGCTTGAATTGGGGAGTGATTCATGTTTCTAATGTTGTTTGAGGTAATTTAAGGGCTCGACTAAGTTCGTATCATGTTTTAGGACGTGTTGGCTTAATTGGTTGAGGTCTCGGGGGCCTCAGGTGGAGTTCAGATAGTTAACGAATCGCACCTACGATGGAATTGGTTGCAGGTGCGTGACCGCAAAAGAGACAGTATAAGCACAGAAGCGGCCTAGAGAGGAGTGTGCAGTGGTCGCAGGTGCAAGGATATTTTCCACACCTGCGAGTTCGCAGATATGGAGGGAGCATCGCAGAAACGAAAGGGGCCTGGTGAGGCTAGCCTGCAGAAGCGGAAGTTTTTCTCACAGAAGCTATTCTGCAGGTGCGGAACCTGGTCCGAGGAAGCGAGGGCAGTGGCCTTCATGTGGTAACCGTAGAAGCGGAGTATTTTTCCGCACCTGTGAAGCTGCAGATGCGGCTAAGTGGGTCGCAGGTGCGAAGAGCTCTGGACAGTGTATAAGTCAAACGGGTCCGAGATTTCTTCTCATTTTTGGACCTTTCAAGCTTGGTTGGGGGGGATTTCTGAGGGAGATTTCACGGGACTTCTTGAGGTAAGTCACTAATGATCACTTTTAATCAATAATATTAAATTATCATTGAATTTTTTCCGACTAGTTTATGTGATTTTAAGGTGTAATCGGGGAAATTTCGACTAGAGATTTAAAAATAGGAATTGGAGATTTGAGTGACGAGTTGATGTCGGAAATTGGTAAATTTGGTATGGTTGGACTCGTGATTAAGTGGGCGTCCATATTTTTGTAACTTTTGTCGGGTTTCGATACGTGGGCTCACTGTTGACTTTTGAGTTGACTTTTTGACTATGATTAAGAACTTAAAATTTTTCATATGGAATTGATCCCTATAGCTTGTGTTGATTGTATCGAATTGTTTGTGGGTAGATTCGAGACGTTTGGAGGCCAATTCGTGAGGCAAAGGCTTATTGGAGTAGAGAATTTACACGGTTTGAGGTAAGTAATACTTCTATACTTGGTTCTGAGTGAATGAATCCCTGAATGATGTGTTATGTGATTGGTGTGGAGGTGATGCACATGCTAGGTGATGGGCGTGTGGGCGTGCACCGTAGAAATTGTGCCTTAATTTATTGCATGGAGTTGTGTAGTCAAATAATCTGGTCATTATCCATATATTCTCCACCTGTTAGAGAAATTGAGCTGAGACTCATGTTAAAAATCATGCTTAGGCTATATGCCGGTATTATTGGGACCCGTAGAGGTCGTGCTACTATTGAATTATTTACTTAATTTGCAATTATGTACTCAGTCACATCATTATTTGCATATCATATCTCAGTCTCTGTTTCCATTTATTGATATATCATATCATCATGTTGGGATGATATTTATGATAATGTGAGCCCGAGAGACTGGAGAGATTGATGATTGAGTGAGGCCGGTGGCCTGCTTGTGAGGATATTTATGGGATCGAACTGCACGCCACAGCATGTTTTATTGATTCATGCCATGATTGGCTTATTATAGCGCTTAGGCTGGATCTTCCCCTCCGGAGTCTGCACAC
Organism: Nicotiana obtusifolia; assembly: GCA_002018475.1. Lineage (NCBI taxonomy): Eukaryota > Viridiplantae > Streptophyta > Magnoliopsida > Solanales > Solanaceae > Nicotiana > Nicotiana obtusifolia. Next base: position 66,375 of record MCJB01007091.1, read on the forward strand.
TTACAGAGCGCATGTACGTACTGAGTGCGAGTGCCAAGCGATTAGGAGGATTGAGTGACTGTGAGGAATGAGTGACTGTGAGGATTGAGTGGCTGTGAGGATTAAATGCATTGATACTCTGAGAGCATGCATATGATATTCCACTGTGTGGCATTACAATTGGCATATGTAATTGGCATGTAGAGGTAGAGATGTATCATCCCTCATTTTAGTCACACTTGACATATTCTATTTGTTTGAGCTTAAACTATTGAATTATGAAAGCATGTCTATATTTCTGTACTGTTATTTCTATATTTTGATTGTACTTGTTGAGCTCGTCACTACTTTCAGTCCAAAGGTTAGTCTTGTTACTTATTGAGTACAATGAGTCGGTTGTACTCATACTACAGTCTGCACTTCGCGTGCAGACCCAGGTACTTTCGGATACGACGACTGCTATATTTTGGAGCTTTTATCTATTGGAGACTATTGAGGTAGCTGTCTCGGCGTCCGCAGACCTTGACTCTCTTTCCTTTCAGTTATTCGTATTGTTCTATATTTCTTGACAGTCTTTTTATCAGTCAGACTCTGTTGTCATTTAGATGCTCATGTACTCAGTCACACTCGAATTTTGGGAGGGTATTGTATTGAGACACGGTAGTTTTATATATGTATTTATGAGATTTAACTTTTAAACTTATTTTATTTTGTTTTCAAGCTTAAAGGATGTGTGATTTATTGTGGTTGTCGGCTTGCCTAGTAATGCGATTGACATCATCACGACAGATGAGATTTGAATTGTGACATGAATGTTGATCCAATTTAGCTAGTTCACTAAATAAGGAAATCTTGTCCAATAAAAATATGTTATACCATATTCTGATTTATGAGAACTTTGGGAATATATTATGAAAATTATTATTTTGTTGTCTAATAGTGAAAATAAGTAACAAATTAATACTATAATATAACTTATTTTACTCAACTTTTTAATTTCTGTCACTGCTAGTAATCTTCTTATGGAAACAAACTTGTGTAACTTAAGAGTTTGGTCATCTTGAAAAATAACTTTACTAACATGAGATTTTGAAAAAGAATTAAATTGGATCTTTTGCTAATTAATTAATTCAGAGAGTTGATTATTTATAACAATAAAAAATAATTTATTAATTTTCTTGCAGTGGGGATTTATACTTTTATAATAATAGAGAAAATATAGATGATTTTTGACTCCTTTCGTATTCAAACAATACTTTTCTTTTCATTATTTTTGAAAACACACTCCTAGTTCTCCCAGACAATAATTATTTTGAAATCGTTCTCCCAGACAATATTTATTTTGAAATCCTAAATTTAAACTTTCTACTAATTTTAAAAGGAAAGATTTCATAACTAAAATTTTAGTTATGAGTCCTACATACTCAAATAAATAAAGAATTAATAAATTGTATTTTATTTGATATGACAGTTCTACATATTAGAAAAATATTTAAATTACTATTTTGTCTAATGCGAACTCTACTTTTAAGGGTAAAAAGGGCGAACGATATTTCGCTAAGAGCCTGCGTGCTTTTAGTACAGTGTAGATATAGATTTTGACTTTTTGAAATAAAAATTCTAACCCCACCATCAACCTGTAAAAAAAAGGGAAGGTGTTGGACGAGTCCGGAATACTTTTTTGGACTCAAAGCACAAAATAGGTGAAAAATTCAACTGATGACCAATTTATATAACGCATGGGTTGAATGCGCTATACCTTAGCGGCTTGTTTGTCCGTTAACGTATAGCGCATGCAACCCATGCGCTATATTTGAAATTTAAAATGACGGTGAAAATATAAGTATAACGCATATACGGGATGCGTTATACCTGAAGTTGAAAAGATAGGTAAGTATAGCGCATCCCATATATGCGCTATACTTATATAATAACAGCCCAGCCATCTTTCTCGACAGAACTAATTCAAAACGCCCCCCTTTCCCCCACCATTTTTTAACCAAAAAACTCCATTGGAGCCTACCCGTCCCCCAAAAATTGTGTCCCCTCCGTATTTTAGCGAGCTAACACCGGCTCCAAAGCGTTGTCGTGTAGTGGCTCTCGTCTATTGCTCGTTTCAGCTCCCAAATTATCAACTTTTCACAATTCAAAAAAATGTAAATCGAGGTATTCCGACTTAATTTTTGGTAAAAGTCATGTATATAAAGTGCTTATTGGTTGTTTTTACTGTTTTGTATGCTTTTTGTGATTGTTTTGTGATATAATTATTTTTTTGTTTTTTATCCAGATTAGTTTATGTATGTGTTAAAAAATTATTAAAAATATATATTGTTATTTTATTGAATAATTAGTGTTATATGTGATTTTACTATTGTACGTATATTAATATGTGACTTTATTATTGTTTAGTGTCCTTTAGTATTATGTTGTGCCTTTAATTGTTATGTAGTGCCCTTTAGCGTAGAAAAATTGATAATAAATTTTTTGCTTATGGTAGTTGACTTTATTTATGGCCATTTAGAGTAGTGTGACTTTAGTGCTCTTTAAGATTCCATAGTCTAGAATAAAAACTACGTGCTCTCCTTAACAAACTCGGTTAGAGTACTCAATTATGAATTTAATGTGTTATTAGATAGTTATCAAATGTTAGATATGAATTATAAAATAATCAGTTGACATTACTAAGAAATTTTGGACAAAATATGATAGTTAACAAACAAATTATTACGAATGAAATAGACTCCATATTTTAGCGATATTAAGTTTGTAGTATTTTTTGTATGAGCAATTATTAAATATATCTTGATTACTTATGAAAATTTAATATTTAATTATGTTATAACCCAAAAAAATCTAAAAAAAGATGATAGTTCAAACAAAACCCTGCAGAATTTTAGTAAAAAAATACAGAAAACTAACATATGAAATATTAATATAAAAAATTTATCGACCTAAGTATTTTTTATATGAATAATTACTAAAATATCTTATAATTTATGAAAATTAAATCTTTAATTCTCTATTAACCCCAAAAATATCTAAAAAAGATGATAGTTCAAACAAAAACCTTCGAATTTTAGTCAAACAATGTAAGAAAATAACATATAAAATCACAATATAGAAAATTGTTCAACCTAAGTATTTTTATATGAATATTTATTGAATATATCATGATTAGTTATGAAAATTAATTATTTAATTCTCTTATAACAATATTTATTGAATATATCATGATTAATTATGAAAATTAATTATTTAATTCTCTTATAACCCAAAAATAGCTGAAAAAGATGATAATTCAAACAAAACCCTGCCGAATTTTAGTAAAAAATATAAGAAACTAACATATAGAATAATAATATAGAAAATGTATCAACCTAAGTAATAATATAGAAAATTTTGTCCATTAAATATTAATTTAAAAAAATATTACAATATATCTAAAGATGTTAAACGATTAAATAGAAAAATACTTTACTTGATATTGTTCAATTTACAAACATCATCATAGAGCTTCCCCTTGTACATCCCGGACTTGCATCTTGAGAGCTACTGTTGCTCCAGGGCAACCATAGGTCTTCACACATCTGGGATGGGCAGTGTCTTTCTTAGACCTTCCACCCCAAACATATAGATGTTCTGTGGGAGTTCATTAGGGACCACCCACTGCATCCCCTTACAGTTAGGCACCTTCAGTGGACAGGTTTTTACAGTAATATAGAGATCGGCCGGTTGCAGTTCGACTGGGTCCTGATCACGGCTATGATAGAGCGGTGGCGACCGGAGACGCGCACATTTCATCTACCCATCAGCGAGGCTACCATTACGCTAGAGAATGTGGAGGTTCTTTTCGGGTTGTCCTTTGTTGGTATACCTGTAGCTTACCCGCATGCTCTTAGGAACTATAAGGGAGAGGACTACCTTCATATTTTGCAGAGGCTCACTGGTTTCCAGACTACGGAGCCGACTGTGTTGAGTAGGGTCAGTCGATTGCAGCCGACGCCTGTTAGGCAGCATTTAGTGGCGTTGCACGCGGAGATTACTAATGACTCATTGCCAGAGGATATCAACCAGCAGACGAGGCTGTTGATGCTGATGATGTTTGGTGGTATACTGTTGTGACGACCCGGCCAATCGTCTCATGAGTTACAACTCAGTTTTTCCCGTTTCTGCCTTATTATGCTTCGTTAGCCGTGTTTTACGTAATCACGTTGAGTAGTTTGAGTGCGGAGTGGATTTGGTAAGAAATGAGGCACTTAGTCTCTTTCAAGAAGGTTTAAATCGGAAAAGTCAACCGGATGTTGACTTTCGAGTTAGAGGGCTCGAATGTGAGTTCCGACGGTTCGATTAGTTTCGGGAGGTGATATATGACTCAGGAGTGTGATCGGAATTAGTTTTGGAAGTCCTGTATAGAATTAGGCTTGAATTGGTGAAGTTAGAATTTTTGGCGATTTCCGGTTGATAGGCGAGATTTTGATCCGAGGGTCGGAATTTCCGAAAGTTGCTGTAGCTTCGATATGTGATTTAGGACTTGTGTGCAAAAAATTTCAGGTCATTCGGACGTGGTTTGGTTGGGTTTAGATCAAAAGAGCGACTTAGAAGATTTTGAAATCCTTAGGCTTGAATCCAACGCGAAATTGTTTTTTGATAGGTTGTTCTGAGCGTTCCGAAGGTTAGAACAAGTTCGAATGATGTTATGGGATATGTTGGAATGTTTGGTTGAGGTTCCAATGGTCTCGGGTGAGTTTTGGGTGGTTAAACGGACCATTTCATCGTTGGAAAGAAAAATCTGCAGAAAAACCAGAGTCGAAAGGCGGTCGCATTTCTCAAATGCGGACTGCATATCCCACAGTGAGATCGCAAATACTCAAACAGATTTCTAGGCAAGATTCGTGTCAAGAATGTGGTCAGAAATGTGGTAGCATTTCTGAAATGCGGACCGCATATTTACCACACTGAGACCGCAGACCGAGACAGATTTCTGGACAAAAACCAACGTCGAAAATGCGGTTGCATTATTGACATGCAGACCGCAAACCATGCTTCGTGCTGAATTGTAGTGAAGGCTAGGGCTACCTTTGCGATGGTCGTGTCAAATATGCGGACCGCATATCTGTTATGCGATAGATACGCGATCGCATTTTAAGCCTGACAGGGGCATTTTTGTCTCGATTTTTTTGACCCTTTAAAAATAGAACCCAGTGCCCATTTGCCATGCAAAACCCATTTTCATTACCAACTAAGAGAAACACCTCCAAAACACCCTAAATCACAGCAAAATCAGCCTTGAGAACATATCCAAAGGAGACCTTCTTGGACAAATTCTTGAAAGAGGGGACCTTGGCCATCTTAAACCTAATTGGAGCTATAGTGCTCGGTTTGCAACTAATCTTGAAGGGATTTTTGGGAGATTTTCAAGGTAAACATCGGGGTAAGTGTTCCTAACTCAATCTTGGTCAAATTACCCAAATCTACTGCTATTCTAGTATGTAATTGGTGATTTAAGTTGGGGAAATTATAGAAAACCCTTAAGCTTAGATTTTAAGACTTGGAGGTCGAACTGATGTCGGAATTCGATAAATTTTGTATGTTTGAACTCGTGGGGAGATAAGGAACCCGCTGAGGTAAAAATTTTTGAATTTCGAGAAGTGGGCCCGGGGCTCGGGTTTTGCTAATTTCGGAATTTCTTAGTATTTATTGATTGTTTTCGCGTGGGCTTTGTTACCCCAGCATATTGTGACATATTAGTTCTAATTTTGGATAGATTCGACGCGCGCAGAGGCCAATTCAAAGGGCAAAGGCGTCGCGGGCTAAGGATTTAGCCGGTTCGAGGTGAGTAGTGATTGTAAATGATGTTCTGAGGGTTTGAAACCCCGGATTGCACATCGTAGTGCTATATTGAGGTGAGGCACGCGCTCGATAATGAGCGTGGGGTCGTTTACTATTGGGGATTGCGACTTGGTCCGTCCCGATTGATGATTTTTACTACATATTTGATTGAAACTTATTTGATATCATCATGTTTTGGGCTGATTGCCATATTTGGGCTTTGTGCCGGTTATTTGAACCCTTCGGGGGTATTTATCACTGTTTCTTCACTGTTTGATTCATTACTTGAACTCAGTCATGTTGTTTTCCACTGTTTTACAACCCAGCCACTTTTATTCGGTTTGATATTTAAATGACATTTTAAATGATGTAAATGGGAGCGGGTGGTACGCCTACCACAAGATATGATGTAAATGGGAGCGGGTGGTACGCCTACCACAAGATATAATGTAAATGGGAATGGGTGGCACGCCGCCACGAGATATAATGTAAATGGGAACGGGTGGCACGCTGCCACGAGATGTGATATAGCACTTGGGCCGTAAGGGGCCCTTCCCGGAGTCTGTACACCCCCAGTGAGCGCAGGGTACCCATTATGATGTGAAATATAGCCCGAAGGGCTGATATTGTGATGTGAAACATAGCCCGAGGGGCTGATATTGTACCATGTGATATGCCTGAGGGGCCGATACTGTTTTTTTATGATATTGCTCGAGGGGCGTGTTTTTAAAAGATACTGAGCCCGAGGAGCGGTTTTAAATGTTTTCTTTTATTTCAAGTTATTTACTGGAAAGACTTACATGTTTCACCTGTTGAAAGGAGTTTCTACTTGATTCTCACCGACTTACTGTTTTAATGATGTTTTATTGCTTCAATATGGATTACCTTGTGCTTTGTGTGGTTGCTTGCTTTCGGCCATTATTTATAATTATTACTCATTGAGTTGGAAGTACTCACATTACTCCCTGCACCATGTGTGCAGATTCAGGCGTTATTGATTCCGCTCCGAGGCATTGACTACGACTGTCAGAGCGGTGATTCAGAGACTACGAGGTAGCTGTTGGCGTCCGCAGCCCCGTATCTGTATTATCTTGTTGTTTCCACACTCTTCAGACAATTGTGCCAAATGTTATATATGTATATTAGACTGGTAGTAGGATCCGTAGATGCTCATGATTTTGTGACACCCCGGTTTGGGCTGTTGTCGGGATGGTTAGCTAAAATTTCACGAATGTATGCTATTAAACTATGCCTGCATTGTCTTCTTGTTAATTTATTTGCGTAAAAATGAGATTGTGTTTGAATTGGCTGGCCTTGTCTTCACGAGAGGTGCCATCACGATCGGGTTCGGGGTTAGGGTCGTGACAACTGTTCTCGAACACTTTGGGAAACCTAGTCAGCTTGCGATTTCTATATCATCTGGAGCGGCTAGATAATTTACCTGGTTACAGCTGGGGTGGAGTTGTTCTAACTTACCTATATAGGCAGATGTGTCGGGAGTGTATGGGCACCGTGAGAGATGTTGCCGGTTTTATACCGCTGCTGCAGGTGAAAACATAGTCAATTCTTTTCATGATTATAACAGAGATAGTTAAAAATGCCTTAAATTTTACGTCCACAATTTATATTAGGTTTGGGTCTGGGAGTGGTTCCTGCAGTACCAGCCACCTCTACCACCGTTAGCTCCGTATGCTTTACCTACACCGTTTCTCCCACTAGCTTAGAGGTGGATAGATAGGTGAGGCCACGCCCACGAAGTCGAGGCTCGATATCATCTCCCTTATTACAAGGATTTGTTGGATTTACTTGAAGACACTCAGGTACACATATACTTAAGTTTACTTGGCGTGGCTTGATATGTGTTGCGTTTACTTACGACTATTATGTTTAAAAAATAGTTCATATGGAGGCCATACAAGGACGTGCTCATAATTGGATTGCCAGATTATTGCTCCCATGGTTGAGCTATGTGGAGCTCTGCGGTCCCATTTATATGTCTCGCTATAGTCGAGCATTATGCCACTGAGTGAGTTCTTCGACAGTTTGGCCAACCCCAGCTTGTACCTATTCCACACATTACCAGCGGGATGATCGTCACAAGGTCGACCAAACATACTTGGCCTGGCTAGAGGCCCAGATAGAGGATTGGGACCAGAGGTATGGCCTGATTCCGCCATACCCTCCACCTGGCCGTTTGGACGGGAAACATGAGTACATGGGTTGGTATCGCAGTGTTACCCAACTTCTCATCGGGAATCCCGTTCATCGCGCTGGTGGTCAGTACGTTCTATACGCCGGGAGGCATGCAACATTGATTATGTTATTTGTTATACTTACTTATAATGTTACATTACTTTAATACCCTTCCTTAATTAATATTTTATATGCTATGCAGGCTATTGAGTTACACCAGTTCTACCAGTTGGGACTGGAGATGCTACAACATACAGGCGAGGGATCGGCAGTTGTGCATGGGCTTGGCCGGCGGGTTACTGATCTTGCTGCTACCATATTGAGATGTGCCCGAGAGGGGCGCCTAGGATACGAGGCTGCTTATGTGCCGTCCGAGGAGTACCATCATGGGCCACAAGTGGCCCTTGGACGTGGTAGATGTGGTGGGCGTGGCCAGAGAGGAAGGAGTGGCCCACGTGGTCGTGGTGGTCAGCGAGGACAGGGACCCCAGCAAGGAGGCGTTGAGGCACCCGTGGAGGATATTAGAGATGATCAGTTGGGTGACTACCCTGAGCCACATGATGCTCCTCATAATATGCCATCATTCAGCCTTCAGCTATCACTGGGGACTTCACAGTTGACCCCGTCAGGTCCAGTGTTGATCTCGGGCACCGACCACTACGCAACATGATTGGGATCAGTATTTTCCTAATCGTCCAGATCCATCGAGGGTTACTACTGATCGTCCGATACGAGAGGTGCATAGTGGGCAACGACTGAGTTATGGCTCATCACTGAGGGCTACTAAGGATCTTTCAAGCACAGATAGGGATGCATCACATCCGGGCGAGACATCACAACCTTCATCTACTCCAGTGCACCTTGATTTTTCGGCAGAGCATTGTGTGGCTACTCAGGGCGCATGTTTGTTTGTATTACTATTATTTCAATTTGTTTTTACCTTATAGATTAGTCAGTAATATCTAAAGTGTTTATAGTTTTTTATAAAAATTTCGTCATCACCCGTCACACAAGCCACAATGTATGATACTTACTTGCCAGAGACGAATGATCTTGTTCAGCAGCCCGCTGAAACCATGATATAACCATTAAATTTTTTTGCTAACGTGTACGTTAGTATTATATTTAATATACTAAAATATCTTATTATTTTGTAAGTTACAGATGGCCCAACGGCCGCTTCTACCAAGCCTGCCTGACTTGCTGATGCTCATGCTGTAGCGCATTCTCCGATAAAGAGGCGACGTAATGAGGATGATTCTGACAGCGTAGCCGGGCAGGATGGGATGCGCCTCAGTTTCTCCTTCACTGCCGCAAGTTGTTCTTGCAGTTTGAAGATGTGGAGTTCGTACTCACCAGTCAAATTCCAAATGTTTAGCAAATATGATTTGTAATATTCCTGTTTAATGGGTCCATCAAACTATTCTTCAAAAACACATTGATTTTCGTCCTACCAATGGGGATGATAACAAATGACTATTAATTAACATGTTATGTAAAACTATTAACCAACATAACTTTCAATAATAATAACTTACAACTTGTTTACACATCCAACGGCTGCGCCCTAGGTTGCAAATTGACCAACATGGCTTCAAAATCGCACGTTTGCCACAAATCGTACTGTCATTGCGTCTAGATATATCATAATGCTCGAAAATGAAAAATTAATAAAAAGTTATTTTCTTCGTTTGGTTGCGACGCAAATAATAATGCAAAATGCACGGGGTTTTTGTAGGTAGCTAAGAGTGATTTTAGGTTATGTAACGCATATTGGTGATGCGCTACGTATCATGTGCTAATGATTCTTTAGGGTACAAGTGGGTGCAGCTTTTCAGGTCGACAGGACAATACACGTAACACATATTAGTGATGCGCTACGTTTCACGTGCTAATGATTCGTCCCGTTGATAATTGGGTGCAGCTTTTAGGTCGACATGACAATACACATAACGCATATTGGTGGTGCGCTATGTTTCACGTGCTAATGATTCTTTAGGGTACAAGTGGGTGCAGCTTTTTCAGATCGACAGTTTTTTCAGGTCGACATGACGATACACATAACACATATTGGTGATGCGCTACGTTTAACATACTAGTTCGTGCAGTTTAGTTCTTTTTAAATTGAACCGACATTCCAGTATTCAAAAACCTTTTGAAGACCCATTACAACATCTATTTCAGAAATGCCACTAATATTTAATAAGTGGTTTAAGAAGAGGCAAAAAGTTGAAGGTAGTTCAACAGATCAACATGGAACACATCATAACACAATCTATCACTACCTTGAAAAAAATATGTTAGATTGCTATACTTATTTGGCTGATGACAAGTGGTACGGTGTTCTACATCCCTTGGAAAATAAGTTGCTACATCCCTTGGTTTATAACTTGTAAAATTCATATCGGGATGGTACCCCCTTTGAAATATATGAGTGTTAATACAAATGTAATACATAAAAAACATAGTAATACAAAGAAAAATTAAAATTTACCACTCGGCTTGTGGATTATGTCAACTTGGGGAGAAATTATGTCATTGCTACTCATTCGCTCGTGGAGATAAGTTTAGATCTGGCCATACTCTTTCAAATGGAACCTGTTCGGATAAAACAACTCCAAAAACTCACCCGATGATTGAGGGTTATCCCTATTTTGCGGAACCTCAATATTGCGAACATCTTCAGACTTGACGTACATTTCCAATATTTTTATCACAAGAAATACACTGTAGAGAATAATTATAGCGTACTGAGTTATTCTCCACGACAACCTCACCCCCAAATATAATACAACCCTAATTGTTCGCTCTTCAAACATTATGACAAAATGCAAATATAAGTTAAGCAAATAAATATTTCGAAATGAGTTAAAGAAAATAAAAAAAAGTTGCAAAAACCCTGGAGTGAATGGATTTTTAACGAAACAATAAAACTCCTTAAATAAGCAAAAAATCAATGTCGAGGTACAATTATTGAGGATATAGCACATTCATTATAAGCGTTATATATGTAGCGCTATAAATACATGTCCTATACCCACCAATTATTGGTGGGTCAGTCAAATTCAAATATAGCGCATGAGTTCCATACACTATACCTTAACGGACAAACATATCGTTAAGATATAGCACATTTAACCCATGCGTTATATACAAATTTGTCATCAGTTAGGTTTTTTATCTATTTTTGTGCTTTGAGTACTAAAAAGGAATATTCCGGTTCCGAACTCGCATTGGACATGGGCCTAACTCTACCGGAGCAATAATTAAAGGCTTTAAGGAAAAACAGTAGCACGATGAAATTGTGGGATTGATGGTGCATTGCCCACATTGTTTGATCGATGCAGTCACTTCCAATATCCTGGCAACATCATTTCAAATTAGACTTTTGTTGATTTAATCTGTCATCCAGTTTGGTATGTTGAAACCTTTGACATTTCCGACAATCCAACCTATGTATTGGCTTTGTCAATTAGTACACGGTTGCATGTGCTCGTGGAGTACTTGTTTTACGTTCTTGTACATTACCATTTGATTCTTAACTTTAATTTGGAGAAAATAAGGTACTGTAAAGCCATTCGCATTAACTTACTAAAATATTTACTCCATGAATTGCCATACAATATATAGTTGGTAGATTAACAACTACCAAAGCTTGTGATGGAGTGTTATGTACACTTTAGTCTTTTAATAAATGTTTTGAATTCGCTTGAGTATAGAATTACCTTTGGTAAGAAGTATTTATCCCCCAAAATGAAATGTTCCGGTGCGAATTCGAATCAATCGGATTCAAATCGAATACTGAATTAAAAAAAAAAAAAAGAAATCTTAGACTAACAAGTTCTGAAATGTCTTATTTAGTGTCGAGCATCATTGTTAAACTTTACGGTCCTACTAATTTCTACACACTAAATCATTAGCTGTACGTGCAAAGAATATTTACATAATCAGATCACTTAATAAATTACTTTATTTATCAGTCCATAAAAAATGAATTTAATAACTTAAAAATAAAAAATAAAATTGTAAAAGATAAATCTAATAAACACAATAAAGTAGGAGTAGTATACTTTACGTACAAGTACACTCAAAATTAATCATCAAGTCGACTTTGCTCATAAAACTAATACGTTTGTCAGAAATGCATTATAATCCTAACACCTCGTTAATATTCCTTTTGTACTTACCGCTATAAACTTTTCTCCGATTTACTCGTTGTACTCTCCCCGAAATCTGCACGACATTCGAATACAATGGTCCAATTTTTATTTTTTATTCTTGTTGGTATTAAACTAACTATTCTAGAGGTTTTTAAGTTTTTCACCATATATAATTCTGGAGGTTAAATGAGAAATTTTAATAAAATTAAGACTGACGGGTGACGGCCGTGCAAAAAGATCGTTTACCCCAAGAATTATTACACAAATAGCAAGTCAGATTCACTGTTTATTTTTTCTAGTCGGTACACATAAATTATATATTGATTAGACATAATTATAAATATATTATACATGAATTTTACCTATATTATATATCCATCAGCTATTTTTAATCTAGGAAATTAGGTAGACGGCTAATTGGGTTAATTCTTCAAACCAAAAAAAGAATTAGACTTGGTATATAAACTTCATAAAGAACGATATAAGGTTGAATTTCAATGATGGAAAAAAATATTTACACAATGAGATTATTTATTTATTAATTACACGTAAATCTCTTGATAAGATTTGATTGATAATATGGTAACTAACGTGCGATATTTCTCGGTAACCTAGTAAAAATAGTTACTATCCGTAATATCTCTTGATAATAACTAACCTGCTATCACAGGATAAAATTATTACTATAAATACAATGATAATAAAAAAAAATTATTGACCTGCTATCGCAAATTAAATTAACAGATAAAGTAGAAAAATTTATAGAAAGAAAAACTTAAGTGTGAACCAGTAATGGCAAAAGAGGGATCAACACAAGCAAACAAGAAAAACCATGGAAAAAGTTCACACGTCTATTCCCATAAATATGGATGTCAATTTTGAAAAAATCTTCTACAGGACGCAACATATTCTCTAAACCTAAACGTCACCTTTACTTGGTAACTTATCATTTTCCATATTAAGTTGCAATTATTATGGGGAAATTGAGCTGCTCAGTAAGAATATACAGTTTTCGGTAAATTTTGGTACCTTAAGGATTGCGATGGCTAACTGTTATTGGTACACCTTAAAACTTCTCCTTAAATCTCTCTCTCCTTTTTACAGATCTTTCGGGCATCTACCAATCCTATTATCTCGTATTCAATACTCGGTTAGTTCCTTACTCGTCGTAGAGTCATATCTCTATAACAATATCGCTATATAATAGTTATTTTTTATAAAAGTTAAATTCTCTTTAGAACTAATTTATATGCTATATTATGATATATATTTTGTATTACAGTACTTCGGTACAACAATCAAAAATATCTAGAAGAACGAGGCTGTTATAGAGAGGTTTGACCGTAAAAACTTACATACACCTGATATTTTTACTCCAAATTAATTAATTAATATGGTTACGTGATATATTAAGAGAAAAATATGTATTAATTAATTATAATTTAGTAATAATAATACAAGTGAAAAAAAGTGTCATCTACTGATTATTGGACTGTTGTAATTGCCGGATGCGAGTAAGTGAAAGACACTTGCTCCTATTATTTATTCCTTTAGATTAACTTCTATATATACTGAAATGCAAAAGAATTTACAGTATCAAGTCATTTAATAAGTAATTTTTTTAATAATAAAAGTAAACATTTTATAACATGCTAAATTGTAGTATTGATTAAAAATGTATGAGTGTTAGAATCTTTTTTTATACGATCAATGTAATTTGATCTAATATAGAATATTAATTGCTTTCTATTTTTTAAGGTTACCAATTAATGTGCGTGTAGAGAATTACATACACTTGCTTTTTAAGCGATGGTGTGAAACTTTTAAATCCGTTAGTGCACAAAATTAATACTAGTACTAAAGTTTTATTATACTGAATACTCCTATAAGTTAAGCCTTTCTTCTTATTCCTTTATTTTTTCTGACTTGGTCACTATCCAACTCTTAACTATTTATAGAACCCTCGTTAGACTCCATTTATCATCATCAAATTCCATACTACCATCTCTCCTTCTCTCTCTCCTTTTCTATAGTTCACAGTTTTCTTTTCTTTTTTAATTAGTAATTATTTTTCCTTTACCCTTGAAAACGTCCTTATTTCAGTGTATATTGTTTTAGGGTTTTGGAAGATTGATAAAGATGACAAGATCCCAGTCAGTTTTTGCAGATGCAGCATCTTCAAGATTCACATATAGTATGTTTTATGGAGTTTCATGGTGGGTGAAAAAATTATAGTAATTTTCTTGCTCCCTATGGCTCCTTTAATTTGATATGAGAATCTTGATGATGCTGCAGCAGCAATAAATGCCTATATTATCTATTTAAGCTGATGCTTCTACAAATTAATTTGAATTTGAAAGAGGTAAAATTATTTTTTGTAATTCCAGTAAATGATTGATTATTTACCCTATTGAGATTATTTCAAGAAGGATTAAAAAAAGGACGTGATTATGTTTCCTTTAAGCGTTTGATAATTTCAGCTTTAGTTATAACTCGGTATATATAATTAAAATCACGTTATTGTTGACCTTCATCTTTATTGTGTTTAGCCATATTTTAGGGTTTGAAAAGCTGAACTAGCTACTAGTTATGGACTCAGAAAGAGAAGAACGTAAAGTACAATTTTGAGGGGAAGAAGAGGATTTGGAGGGATTAATAATTAGCAGCTGTGAAGATTAATTTGTATGTATATATATCTATCTATCTTTTCATTTTCTTTAATCAGGAATTATATGTATTGCCATAATTTGCTACGGTACGTTGATACACGATGATGGCAACTTTTTTGGGGCCTCTGGCAAATGGAGCCTTCAGATTTTGTACAAGGCAGGCCCATTTCCAGGTCACTAAAAATATGTATCTTGTCATTCGAGGAAATTCCGTTTTGTTTGTGCACCTACTACTTTCAATTCCGAAATTACGTAGTACCAAAGATTGTGGTTGGATGGTAAATACCACTCCATTCTTAACGATATGTTTCGAGCTATAGGAATGGATTTTTTTGTGATAATGAGTGCTTTATCCTCCCAAACTGCAATGGATGTGGAAAATCAAAAGAAAAAAAACTCCCCTAAGTTTGATCTCGTAGAATTTGATCCATTTTACGAACGATACGAAATAAATTAAATTAACAAAAGTACCATGTGAAATCTTTGATTTTTCCCTTCCTCTATCCTAATCCAACAAGTCTCCATATTACTATATCTTTAGAGTCAATAAATTTATATGAGTAACTCAATCACTTGCTGCCGTTACTCTTCCGTTTTCTGTTGAGATCTATTCTTTAGAGGTTTTGATCAGTGATTGATTTCTAGGTTGAAGTATGTAACTGTTACTAAGTCAAAAATTTTAAAGTATATGTTCATTGTTACGATGGTATTCGGGTCCCTTCTTCAATTCAGGAGTATCTCTTTATCTCAATATTCTAGTTATAAGCAATGGTTCGTGATATTCTCTTTTCATTATTTGCCTGTGGTTGTTGCATTAACAAAAATTTTATTGAACTTCATACTGCACTAATTAATACGTTGCCCGAACTATTGTAGGAACCTTTTCAGAAGCTCAATGCGGAATTCAAGATATAGAACAGAATCCTCCTTTCAATATATATAGCTAGAGAAAAGGCTACAATGGAAAGATTTGTTGCTTTTGTCTATGACGCCCTAAAATTTCTGGACTTTTGCATGGACTTCTTATGGTTTGCTTGTAATGAGAGGCGAATTTTTAGGACATATTCTATGGGTTTTACTGTCATTTTTCGTTGTTTACAACTCGAATGAATGTCCGTATTCCAGAAAAGAAACATAAAACGCATACATATAATAAGATCAAGTTCAGTTTGAACTCACTAACTCTAAATCTTGTATTCGTCTCTGGTTGTGGTATTTTAGTCTTGATCATCAAAGATATTGAACTTGCTCCTGGCTTCTGACATAAAATTTATGTATAGTTGCTCTTATTGTGATGTCTGACTCTATTCCAGATAATTTTTTCCACACCTAGTTCTCATTTTATTATTTTCTTTATGAAGTTAAGTTCCTTATATTAAAGTTTGAAATGTTTTCTACGCTCAAAACTGCAGATCAATTTTTCACTGGATTGATTGTGTTATATATTTGATATTAATCATTGGTTGACGCATAGGCTTCTTTAGATGAACACAAACATGTTGTTGTCAGGTATGGATAAAAGAGAATGCAGTAGTCAAATATATCAGTCCATTGTCATGCTAAGCGTCCTTTTATTCCATTACAATCCTTAGCATTTTGGTTTTGTTCGCCAGGAAATGTGAAAAAATATACAGGTCAACAAAGATGTTTGTTTTTGTTAACCTCATACTTAATGCATATAAAATGTTGAAGAATGTCCTCATTATCGTATTATAGATTCATCAATTATGATGCATATCACAGCGACATGTACTTACATCAAAACTGAATTAAGTTAGGCATGTTTAGGGGTGGCAAACGGGCAGATCGGGTCGGATATGGAACGGGTCGAAAGAAGGTAATGCAAAAATAGATAAATTATCCGACCAAATCCATATTTTATATGGATAAAAAGTGGACTAACCGGCAGATAATATGGATATCTATATTATCCATGACTTGTCGAATATGACCACTTTTGGGAGAATTCTTAGTCTCCCAAACTTGAGGAATGTAAAGGCTAAACCTTTCTATTAGTTATCAGTTTTCTAAATGGATAATATGGTTCTTATCCATATTCAACCCGTTTCTAAAAATTTCTTTATCTAACCCATTTTTTAATAGATAATATGGATGAATAACTATTTTCTTTTATCCATTTCGCTACCGCTAGACATGTCCAACTCACTTATAGTTTCTGATGAAGTTAGGCTTTATGTCTTCCTCCTTTATATAATTATCCTTCGGATCTTGTTATTTTAAGATGCACCTAAACATAAAGAGGGGGATGAATTGTATCGTATCCGATTTTTGCGTTTTAAAGTACTTGGTTCTTTGACTCAATTAATCCGACACAAACTGAAAGTCAAGTGCAAAAATATAAAGTGCACAAGGAGTTTTACGTGAAGAACCTTCTTGCTCAAGAGAGTAAAAAGTAACGAGTTACCTTTATAAAATTGAGTCAAAACTTCACTAACTTCAAGAGCATTTTTAGGTTACAACTCAATAACCAAATAGACTAATTCTAGTACCTTAATCTTTACAATAAAATAAAATACAATGTCCCTTTCAAGACTATAAACTCTAGCCTGGAAAGTCAAACAAACTCTATTGATTTGTTTGTGTACGAATACACTTCTCAGTAAGCAATGTGGGTTTCAATTAAAGAACAATGACTCGACCTAAATAACTCAAGAACTATAACAACTTCGTCTTCAAGAACAGATTCTTCAGTTACTAACTTGAATCCTTGAAATACCTTCTTGTTATGATTGCCATTTGTTATGAACCACACTCAGTAAAAGCTCAATGACCCAAAATCATAAATTCGTGTATGTTCCTAAAGATTCAAGAATTAAGCGTAGTTATAATGTATAAGTAGATTTTAAACCTAGTAAATTGAATGCAACTTTGCCTATAAATTAGCATGCTCATAAGATCGGGAACTTCAAAGCTGTTGTTAACCTTGATCCCTAATCCCCAAAGATAATTTTGCACCATCTCATACTCAATTAATTCCTTTCAGAAAATTTGCATCTTCAGTCCCTGAAGTATTAATAAGTTCTGATTTTAATCCTTGAAATATCATAATAAGGATATTAATTAACCTTCAGTTTACCAAAATGTGCACTTTTGACACCTCTAATTTAACAAATTATTAATCATTATATCATTTAATTATTCGCGTGTTATGTTAGGTTTGTATTATTACTCCATGTGTGAGGATAATATAGGTTTAAAAAGGTCTTAATGTAACATATTATCTATATAAATGGACCAAAAAAGCATGTCTTAATTAATATGTGCCTAATATATATCACATTCACAAGGACAAATATAAAACTTAAAATAATTGAGGGACCAAAATGTTATTATTTCATTTTTTATTAAGCGGAATCGCGAAAAACATTGTTGAATCTCACAGATTAGTTCTTATATTCATTGTTATACCTTTTTTCCCCTTGTGAATACAACTTCAAGTAGTCAATTAGCTACATCGTCCAAGCAGGGACATCACAAAAATGAAATTTAATTAATCTTTCTTTATGTCGTTATTTTTTATTAGTTTTGTACTAAAATGAATGAAAAGTTTCTATATTTGAAAATATTTTACCTTTAAATTTCTCATTTTATTCTTAATGAAATTTTTTATAGTTAATATTAGGGTATATTTAAGACGACAAGTCTAAAAAATCATTTCTTTTTTAAACTCTGTATGAAAGTTAAATTTATGTCACATAAATTGGAACTAGTAGAATATTGATATTTTCAAAATAAATGATCTCAATTGTTTTAACACTGCGTCCTTCCCAAAGAACAGGTAAGGGTACAATTTACTTGTTCAACAGTTCTTGAAATAGTAAACGGAACAAAATGTTATTCGGATGTTTTGTCGAAAAGTATTTAGGGTGAAGAATTGCATTCAGAAACTCTTTTGAACTATATATAAAATCTACGTCTACCCACCAAACACTCATAACTTTCGTATAAGAATAGTACAACTTCTCAAACAGTTCTTTTGCATATACCTTTTTGTCCACTAGGTCTTTTAAGAACTTTTGCATAAATATTTTTTTTCCATAAGAAAAAGCTTTTTTTCAGAAATAGGTTTTCAAAAATTGTAGCCCACCAGCACAATAAAAGTTTACTCCATCGAATCATGTAAAGTGTAAACCAAAGTCTCTAACGGTCTAACTTAAATTTCAACTAATAACTAAGGGTTGTGGTGGAATAAATATGATCTTCCATCCTTCATTAGAGGTTCGGAGCTTGACCGATTAAAGTGAAAAACATCTTATAAGAAACCCTTTTATGGATCTTAGGCATTGCGATTCCAGATTAGTCAAGACTTTAGAACGGATACCAACCATCGGGTGCAAAATGAAAGGGGAAAAAAAAAAACTTAAAATCCCAACTTTTAATTTTCTTGGATGAATCACAAAGGTTGTATTAGAATAAATAGAATTTCTTCACTCTTAACCTGAAGTTTATTTTTAAAAATAAAAAAAATTCTGATATGACGTGAATACAAATTAATCTTTAACCCAAAACAATATTGGATACCGGACGAAAAACAATAGTAATAATTTCTTGGATGCAGTCAATGGACCCGGAGATACGAGGAATAAGGAGAAGTGACATGATGAGTATGACCAGCGGGGAACATGGCATAGTGGGAGGAGCCATTGGGGCATACTTAATTCCATGCCCATATATAAATTAGCTGGCTTCGATCGTCAGACATTAATGTGATATATGGTTGACACCAAATAAAAGTGAATTAAAAATTTCAAGTTTATGAATTTAAACTAGTAACTTTTATTATGACTTCACGACGATTGAGGTAACAAATGAATTAATTGAATTAAACATAAAAGAATTAAAACGGATCAAAAATCTATACGTTTGTTTAAAATGGGTTGGATAAGATAGGTCAGATAATGGTTTTAACTCGATCTACTCAACACGACCTAAGTTACAATCTTTTTTATTTTGTTTTTTGATGAAAGTTTATGTATTTTTCTTAAAATTACTAGTTTAAATTCGTTTGGAATTTACATAATTTCTTATCTTCCATTTGATTTTGTATATTTAGGTTTGAGTTTTATTTTGACAAATATAATCATATATCATTTCGAGTTCATTTAAGCTTGGACAGAATGAGTTTATTTGTCACGTATAGTTGACGACTTGGCGCCACAATATAAGAACTAAAGTTAATTATAAATTCATAATCGAAATACTGTATTAACAATTGAAGGAAAAATCAAGAAGACATAATTCCTTAGCCTTCATATTCCTGATAATATTTTACGATTATACGCGATTCTTTTACGAGGTGCAATAATTGGACCGTTAAACTTCGGAGAAACTAATGTATCTTCCTTAGCATTGTAAGATTATTATTTTAAGATTTCTCATCGTAAGATCTCGTGCAGGATTCTTTGTCCAGAGGGGACATTAATGGGTCAGCGAAATCAAATTAGATGGATATTCACTTTACCCCATCGACCATCACATGATTACGCTCCGTGGCGGAGCCAGAGTGTAAATCTTAACTCAGTAATTTCAATTCAAATCATGTATTTATCTTAAAAATATTTATTGAATATATATATATTATTAATTTAAAATACGATAACTTAAAAAAATTAAAATACTAAATTCATAAGTTTGAAATTCGAGCTTTATCTCCAAATTAATGGCTAAAGCCACACCAATCTAAAGAAACATGATTATTTTCAATGCTACGGCAATGCTACGGCAATGAGAAATACAAAACTAAAAGGTTCCTGGTGAGCTGTTTCAAACAACTGTCCGCAAAAGCTTTTTAACTATTCCTTCAGTTCCAGCATGTAATACACTTTCTTTATTAATATGTTAAAAAAAAAGTAATACAATTCTATATTAGGCAATAATTTAACTTAGTTTTCTATTTTATTGTTAATAAAATCTTTTTATAACCATATATAAATATTATAATATATTTAATATTACAAGTTCCAAAAGTCTTATTAGTCATACAAATATATGTGCAAAAAAGAAAAGAGAAACAACCTCAAAGCTGTATTGAGTCGTCAGTGGTTTCATCTGATCTGAGATTGACGTGGAAAACTAGTAGAAATTAGAATACTACCTATGATATAGAAAATTCAGAAGAAAAGATGAAAGTTAAAGTTAGGCCAACCTCAATATGGATACGTACATGCACTTTTGTCACTTACATAGTAACATCAGACACCCTATCCAGGCCCTAAATTTTAGTCATATGTGCCCTATTTATGAGAACCAGAAATCTCTGAAATATTTGATCAGAAGATAGCCCAGAAATTTCGCTGAGAACACACAGAGAAGTGGAGACATATATACTACACATTGGAAGCTACATTGGCCTTGCTCCTTCACTTTCTTTATTACTACTAGCTTTCTTCTTTTGGAAACACACAGTAGTACTATAACCCGCCAACAGTGGCTTTGTTAAGGGAATCCACCCTAGTTATAGATAAGCGAGGATGAAGCTTCATCTGAACTTATAACTTTTGTATTGAAGTATAGACATATAAAATGAGTTTATTGCTAAAAGTCTTAAAAATTAAGCTTTTTTAATTTAAATATTGGATCCGCTTCTGGTTATAGAGAAAGCGAGTATTTATAAGACAATTATCACTACAAGAATCTATGATTAGGATGAAGTTTGAGTGAAATTAATTAAATCCAATCATTTGATCAAAATTTCCATTAATAGTCATCAAAATATTAAAAAGTAAATACACGACAAAGTCAAAGGAATTCAACATAAAAAATTGTTGAACAAGGGTGGCTCCCCCGCTGATTGGATTAGCAGTAACTAATATATATTTTATCTATTTTATTTTATGTGACACTCTTTTTTTTATTTGTATGAAAAAGAATGACATACTTTTGTCTTTACGCACTTTTTAATTTTAAAATTCTCATTTTAAAAATCTTTCTTTCTTTTTTCAATTTATGTCTAGTCAAATGATAGTTACACAAAACAAAATATAGGGATAAACTTCTTTTTCGAGATATGAGATGGTGAATAGGATGGAAAAGGATGAATTATATTTTAACCTAGCAACTAAGTGGTTAGAGTAAAATTGTAACAACTATGTCTATATTTACATCTTTACGTTGACGAATATAACCATCTCCGCAAGATACTTTATTCTCAAAGGTAAAACTGATGAAATACTTGATGAGTGTGAAGACTACAATTACAATAGGTTGCGTTACCCTAGAGATCGAGCCAAATCCCGCTATACTACAAAAATTGATAGGCGATTTTTCAATAGCAATAGAAAAATGATGTGAAGGCTGTACATGTAAATGGATAGAATAGAGGCGGACCTATACTTGAAGAAGAAGGGTTACTGGAACCCGTTAACTTTGGTAAATTTTTTGAATATAAGTGTATATATATTAACAATAGTCATATATTATAGTTGGAATTCTTAAGATCAAAAATCCAATGAGAACATTGATTGAATAGTTCGCTCATGTGCCCTCGCTACCTTCTCCTAAGTCAGCCTCTGATCATAATTAATTGGCATCAGGTTACCTTAAAGCCAAATCAAAATTATAAGACTTGCCTTGACATTTATGGTGGAATATGAGAGATAAGGCTGACATTATACATAGTTTGTGATATCAACAATTGTACCCTAGAATTATAATGGGGTGCATATGATTCCTCCACCCGTAATTAGAAAACTTGAGTTCGAGTTTTATGTACAGAAAAAAATTTACTAGGACGCGCATTCTAAAATAATTGGGACTCCAATACGCATAGGAGGTAACAGAGTGTGAAACTAAAAATTGTACTATATCAACGATCGTACGTGCTTGCTACATAGGGGTTTCTACTTCGGGTTGCTCCTATTGAAGCATTTATTGAAGTATAGTTCAACTTCATATCATATTATATGATGTTACATATATTCAGTGATTGCTATCTCTAGGTTGAGTGTTAAAGTGAACCTATATTATATATATGTTGACGTGACGATCCCCAAGTCTTGTCACATGCAGAAATTAAAGATGATATCATCAAGACATACACAAAAATTGAAGATTTTAAAGTACTAATTAGCTTATATTTGAAAATATCTTAATTTTAAACTTTGTATTTTATATATTTTACTATTAATGAGAAGTTTTTTAGCCACACAAATATTATGATTTCACAAATTTTTTATCCTTTACGCTTGAAACACCACAAGTTTCAAGAAGGTTTCTATTTTTTCTTCAATTTTGTGTCAAGTCAAAATGTATCATATAATAGAAACGGGTGAAATACCTATTACAAAATATTTATATTATTTTATACCTAATGTTTGGACAATGATATTGGTGGACGCATGTTCGCTAAAGCGGTGACATCCGACACTATATATTTCATCGGAAATTTTTACTAAAGGCATAGATAGATAGTCAAAAGCTTGAACGTTAATAAAGTATGATCTCATGCTATTGGTGTTTATCTTTTAGTTATTTGAAATTCATGCGCGAAAGTATATATATATATATATATATATATATATATATTGTCCCCTATATTAATCTACTCATATCTGTCAAATTCCACCTCTTTATTTTTCTACCTATTTTCAAAGCCAGCAAGCAACAATTAGAACAAAAAAAGAGAAGGTATCCCCTTACCTAGACTTTCTTCATCTCTATCTATATATGGCTTTTTTTTTCCCTTCTTCCTAACTTCCTTTTCGGTTTAGTTTGTTGATTCTTATAAAAGCCCAGAGGCAAAGGACCTTTATTTGGGCCAACTTAATAAATCTTAGGCCTTGCAGTTACAACGTAGGTTCTAAAGCAGGTGAATTGACATTTCAACTATCTTAAAAAACAGAAAAATGTTGGGGAAAATGTCTCGAGCTTACATATATTACTTGCCTCAATAGCATAATATAAAGAAAATTTTACCTCCTATAGTAAAACTTTACACTTTATTTATTATAAATAAAAATTCTTTTAAAATATTATTTTCTATAGCTACCTTTTAGTTTTTATAGTAAAATATGTATTTATAATCACTCCCTATCGTTAAGCTATTAAATACGCTGTCTAATATTTTTCTCTCTCATTCTTTCAATTTATTCTCTCCCAAAATCACTGCACAATATCTTACTTCTCTCTCTACGATCTCTCTCTCACAGCGCCATTGTCTTCCCCATTGCTGAACCACGATTCTCCTTTATCAGCGCCATTATCTTCCCCAACTTTCAATATTTTTTGCTCCAAAAAGTTATGGTAAGTGTTAAAGTTTTTAGCTTTTGGCCGCTTAAGCTTCTTCTTTTTCTCTTTACTATTTTTTTTAAATACTCACCATTATTATGTTTTCACCAGAAAACTTGAAATTTCCTCTTCAATGGTTGATTCAACAACTTAGAAGAGGGTTACTCGAGGTATACTCACCAAAGGTCTCAATTTCGATGGGCCGTCTTTCGATTTGCAAATCACTCAAGCAAAACCTGTATTTGAGGTTTATCAGCAACCACTGAAGCCGAAAGGAGAAATCTTCGAAAAAATCAGCACTTCCTGATGTGGAAAAGAGAGGAAAACTCATGGATGATGCTTCAGGGAGTAAGGGAAAAGAGGTTCCTGAAGGAACTAGCTCGGAAACACAGAACAACAAGGTAATTGTAGATGTATTTATATATATTCGAGTCCGCATACATTGATTTTTAGCTTGTAAAGTGGTTGTCTCTTCTTGTATGTAAATGTATTAGATATTGCCTACATTGATTTTTACTTTTATAGTGATTTTTGAATGTTGTATTTAGATGTATGTATATGTATTATAGGTCGGTCAACAACATTTTTAAATAGACCAGTTGTTCTGTATTTAGTTATGTCTTCAACCTACTGTATTCATCTGCATTCTCAAGCCAACTGTATTCTGTTGTATTTAAAATAACAGTCATTGCCATAACTCATAGTCTTTGTGGTAATTATCAGTGCATTATGTTATATTTCATGAATGAGTTATGCATTCAACACTACTGTATTTATCTATATTTTCAACCATATATTTTATCTTTTTAATTTTTTTGTGTGCAGGAAATAAAATTCTTTGTTAAACATCTGGTGATACACGCAACTGAATTCCCAAATCGCAAAAATACAAACCCCAAGTCGTGATCGAAACCACCGTAACTCTTCCGGACACCATTTAAGCAACAGGGCCATTTGACTCAAATACCTTCCGAATCAATCAAGTTATGGCGGCTGTCAAGCCTGCAAGTACAACCACAAACCACATGTATAATTTCACACACCGAAGGAACTGATCATTGCCACAATCATGCTGATCCAACCATTACTAACCGAACCCACTTCTTCCAATTTACTCTTCACTTGCCTTAGAAATAATAATAGGCTCATTCAAAAATATAATCGAACTCAATCCGCACTCATCCCGAGTGACCCGAATCACGAGACTACATCGCCTCAATACCCGTGAACCATCTCATACCCTCCTCAAGCGCACAATAACATCACCAACTGGTAAGCCTGTTCTACAAGACCTTCTGCAATTCGAAGCTATTTCTCCCTTTCCTCAAATACTGCACCACAGAACCGATGGTAACATAGAACACTCCAAGCCCCTTTTGTAATCCACTGTATGAACTCGATCCTTAACCACACAACGGACCCGAAATCCGTAGGCACTGCACCTAAATTATTAAACCCACTAGAATCGTTGTTGAGAGTCACCCACTCTTACCTGGTCCCGAATATCATCAAACTCCAATGCTCCGCTAGTACATTAACACCCCCTCAAAGTAACCGGCTGAATTCTTTTTCTTGTACATCACATTAACAAGAAGCATAAACTCTAAGTCTTCCCAAAACCTGCACTTGAATCGATAAGGCGAAGTATAGCACACATTCATCAAGTTCTTAGCTCGATTACCCCTAATATTTTCCTTTCTTAATCATAGATAATCCACCAATGCAACGATAATCAGAAACCGCACAAGCAGACAACCACGCGATCTAATCGTATGACGGTGGGATCCCCCGCTTAGCCTTAAGCTACCATCACATAATATAAAACCCACAAAGATTCCTCTTCTTAATTACCATGATCTTGCACCGTCAACCCCCCAAATTTCTCAAAACCTCTTGTTAGACATAAAAGATCCCAAATAATCAGCCACAATCGCTTACTCGACCTCCTACCGGGTAGTAAGCAGAATTCTTCGTAGAAAGTTCATCAACATCAAGCAACCGCCAACCTGTTCACAGTAGCTAACCCACCTGTGGAAATTCCATACCGACATCTTCCAACGATGCTTCATTGGGTACAACTACCACGAATTCAGTAAACCCTTCGAAGCCAATACTCGTCCGCCAGCAGTAAAAGTCGGTTTATTCCCCATAGGCATCAACTGAAAGTCTGACAATACATTCCAAACTCGAAGTCATATTGCATCCAAAAACGATAATCAAGTCTTCACACCCCTCTTCATTTAAAGCAATCTCCTCTTTCCCATATTCAATGTCCCTCGGTACAGTAGCCACCGTCCCAAATAAAATCCATAGACCAATCACCTTCCATCACGATTCCCAAATCGCCCTAAACTTTCTTAAAGCACGTGGCTATCCTACTATAGAATCTATATGCTACTCTTCCACTCCCACTTCGATTAACCCATCTCCTTAGGAAACTTCTCGACCTCTATTGTGCGTACTTGACTTGCTAACAATTCAATCACCACCAGACACCACCCACTGCGTCCCTACTCATCCGTCCCTACTCAAATCAAAATCTATCTCTGTAGCACCTAGCCTAATAAATTTCTACCAACTCTAAGCCTCCTCAAATATCATCTCTCTCTTGAGCCATCAGCATTCGAAACACCGATTCAATTATGAAACTGCTACACCCGCCATCTCGGACAACCCTTTCTTAGACACTATTTCACCACACCTTATCCCGAAGGCAAATCAAAGAAGACCATAATACGGGCAAACCTTAATGCATTCAAACAAGGACTGCATCACAGATTCTGAACATCTATAGTCTGATTGCCTTTCCTCTGCTAGAATTAAATGCTAAACCTTTAAATCATGCATAGAGAAATCCTCATTTCAAGTCATTTACTGCCTCAACACATAAACAAGTACCCTACCATTACAAAAACACCGTGTGATAACAACGTATGAACATCATAGCAATCTGGGCATGGCCTCAAAAGAATCAAATCGCATGATGAGGAATCAAGAAGGGAAGTGCTCCTAACAGCCCCCTAACTTCTCGAAGATAAGTACAGACTTCTCCGTACCGATCCGCAAGACTCTACTAGACTTGCTTATGAATCGTGAGACCTAAGTAAACCTAACACTTTGGTACCAAGCTGTCACAACCAAAAATTCACAATAGGTCGTGATGGCGCCTAACGCCACCGTCAAGCAAGCCAATGGTGATTGATCAACTTAATTACTCATTTTTTATTTCTTTTGAAATCATAATTTCCGTTAATCAAATAGTATAAAAGCTGGTACTCGTGCAAAACCCATGATTTTATTTTCCAATTCCTGTATAAAAATATAATTTTCAAGGTGAAATATTAATAATTACATGAACTACGATAATGAACAACCAGTAGGAACCCCCAAAACCCGGTGTCACAACTCCATCAATAGCAAGGGTTATTCAAATATGACCGGATTCTGTAGTAGAGGAGAGCAGGAAAGAGACAACAACGGGCTGTTTCCCTCTCGACGATGAAGCTTATCCCCCATCGTCTTACTTTGAAGTAGGATCTTGAACTCAAGTATTAGAATGAGTCTTATTAGGTTTTCCCTGGGGGAAGGCTCCCCCCAACCCCCGTGAGTCCCGTCCTGCCCTGCCTTGAACTAGAACTCGGAAACCAGGACACATAACTATAAGAGAGTAGCTGCCAAAACAAGCTCCCTAAGGTCGCACCTAAGATCCGAAGGAATCGCTTGAGAACTAAATGCATACCTAAACTTTAAGGTTGTCCGTGCCCCTTTTGACGACCAAGGCACAATAGCAACAATCTATCCCTCTATGGATGCGAAGAATATCGAGAGAGCTGCTTTTGCCTCGGTAATTACCTAACGAGAGAGAGACGATGCAGTCCTTTACGCGAGGAAACGCCACCTACTTCAATTAAAGCTCGCCCCCCCACCCCCCTTTTTCCCGATTAACCAATTTCTAAACGCTGGAGTAGATCCTAATGAGCTATCACTTCCTCATGAATTTATCTTGAATCGAGATCTTTTGGCTCAACTTTATCCCAGTTTGCCGAGGGAGCAACCTTATTTTTCACCTTGAATTGGTCAAAATATGCGGAATTTCTTTGAGCATCTACTAAGGAGTACAATAATAATATAACAACCATCTGGAATACAAGTTAGACGGAGAAAATAAATAACTATGATGGACACTATGTATGTTGCGGATCATAGTAAGGAAATGTAGCTCACTGTAAACTCCCCGCAGAAGTCGCGCCTCTGCAACCAGAGGACCACCGGAAACATATATATACTTACACATAAGTGCAACAAGTGTAGCATGAGTACGTAAATCAACGCATACCTAGTAAGTATCTAGCTTGACCCCAGAGAAGTAGTAACGAGGGATCGACATCGACACTTACTAGTGGTCTAATAAGACAGATACAGTAGAAGTAAAAAGATGTGAGGCAGAGTAAATAAACGAAATAAACAAGTATAAATACGTGGTATAATCCTCCTCTCAACAATAAACTCAAGCTCTCAATTAGTAGTTACCTCCTCAACTGGAGCATATGTATATAATGAACCTTACCAGGTAGGTCGTCACAGTTCAAATCAGGAAAACTCACAGATACATTGGCTTTTTGTCGAATATTACGCACGATTCCATAAGAGTATTTTATAGAAATGTCGAGGCGTACGGACCGATCGCATCATAATATGTGCACTGCCGAGAGTCGAACGACATGAACCATAGATACATCTATTATATTACCGAGGTGAACGCCAGCTCCCATGAGAGTGTGATACATAATCCTGCCGAGGCGAACGACCCGATCCCATCATAATGTGCGCACTGCCGAGGGTCGAATGGCACGAATCTTAGATGTATCTATTTTACTGTCGAGGTGAACGGCCCGATCCTATTAGAATAAGAAGCTTTAACGGGTCGTTGACCCAATTCACAAATAAACGTGCAAGTTATGAACTTTAAGGAATGTTTTCAATGAAAACGCCTAACGCGGTAGAACAATTGTTCCACAGCTAATCATAAAGCTCATCAAATCTCTACAATATCAAGTCTATCACTCTACACAAGTCTAGTCTCAAGTTGTAACATAAAATAAAGGAATTCAATAGGCAAGGGGCAGCTCAAATAGTACAATTATAGCATGGCAGGAACCTATGTCTACCCGGACATAACATGAATCTAGCTACGTACGGACGGACGCTCATCACCTCGTGCGTACATAGCCCCCGAAACAAGTAGAACATATCAAATAAATCACCTAGGGGGTAGTCCTCCCCTCACAAGGTTAGACAGGAGACTTACCTCGCTCCGAAGTTCTCTAACTGGCTCCAACATCTCTCTAACACCTCAAATCGATGGTCATCATTCCAAAACTAGTCAAACAACGTGCGAACCAATCAAAATATACCCCATACGTATAATTTAACAATTTATAATGATTCCCAACTCCGCTAAAAAGCTAACAAAGTCAACCCTTGAGCCCACGCGCCCGGATTCTGAAAATTTTCGAAGATAAACCTTACCCATAACATTAAGAACTCAAATATATAAATTATTCCTAATTCCATTTCCAAAATCGTGGTCAAATCTAAAATTATCAATTTTAGGTTTCCTACCAAAATCCCACAATTTTCCTAAATTTTCCTCCTTAAATCCACATATAAACCATACATTTAGCTCACAACCAATGAAAAATTACTTACCTTGTGTTTCATGATGAAAACTCCTCAAAATCGCCCAAAACCCGATCTCCAAAATCCCAAATGAAAATGACAAAATGACTAAGTTCGATCCCTTAAGTTCACCCCAGTTTCGCTTCTGCCGACAGAATCTTCACATCTGCGAAGTCACTTCTGCGACCACAAATGTGCATCTGCAAAGTCACTTCTGCGGCAGCAGTCCCGTCGCACCTACTGACTCCTCCCACTTATATGCAATCGCAGGTGCGAAGCCATAGTCGCCTCTACGCTCTAGCTCGCTTATACGACCACTCTGTCGCTTCTGCGAAGCTGCAGAAGCGATCCATTTTCTGCTTCTGCGAAACCTTCCCCATCTAGCCTTCCTCGCTTCTGCGGTGCAATTCTCGCTTCTGCGACCTAGTTTCAGCATAAGCAATCGCACCAGCAACCAGATAAATTCCAGTATTTCCTTAGTCCAATAATCAATCAGTTAACCACCCGGAATCCACCTAAGGCCCTCGGGACCTTAACCAAAGATGCCAACACGTCCCAAAATGCAATACGAACTTAGTCGAGATCTCAAATCACGCCAAACAACGTAGAAATTACGAATCGCGCCTCGAATCAACTTATAAATTTTTAGATTTTCAAATTTCACATCTTGTGCGAAAACGTACCAAATCAATCCGGAATGACTTCAAATTTTTACGCACAAGTCATAAACCTTAATGCTTCTGGATCACCCGCTACTCAATCGGAACATACGCCCAAGTCTAAAATCAGCATATGAACTTATTGGGACCTTCAAATCCCAATTCTAAGGTCGTTTACTCAAAAATCAAACGTTAGTCAATTCTTCCAACTTAAAGCTTTCAAAATAAGAATTTTATTTTCAAATCAACTCTGAAATTCCCGAAATTCAATTATGACCACACTTACAAGTCGTAATACTTGAAGTGAAGCTAATTAAGGCCTCAAACCGCCGGACAATGCGCTAGAGCTCAAAACGACCGGTTGGGTCGTTACAGTAAGCCTACCATAAAGTCTATAATAATGCACTCCCACTTCCACTCCGGTATCACCAATCTTTGAGTCAACCCACCCGATTTTTGATGTTCATGCTTCACATGTTGACAATTCAAGCACCGAGAGACATGTCCAATAATGTCTTTCTTCATTTTTCCCCACTAATAGTGTAGCTTCAAGTCATGATACATCTTTGTGATACATGGATGTATAAAAGACCGTGAATTGGAAGCCTCTTCAGGGATCAACTCTCTCAACCTATCAACATTCGGAATACAAATCCAGTCTTGAAGTCGCATAACACCAACTTCTCCAATAACAACCTCCTTAGCACCACCCTGTTGCACTGTGCCTTTTAAAAACAATAAGTGATCCTTCTGCTTCGAATTAAGATCCTTCTGCTTGAACAGGTGTTAGTGACTCTGATTGTCGGTATAGGCCTCGTATGGCATGCCGTATAGATAATGCCTCCAACTCATACAGAACGTAATAGTAACTCGCCAAACCCAAGAAGCTCCGAATCTCTGTAGCTGAAGTAGGTCTAGGCTAGTTATGAATTGCCTCAATCTTCTTAGGATCCACCTTGATACCCTCGGAAGACACAATATGACCTAAAACGGCAATTTAGTCTCACCAGGACTCACACTTCGAAAATTTGGCATATAATTGACGATCATTCAAAATCTGAAGTACAATCCGCAGGTGCTGCTCATGCTCATCTCTACTGTGAGAGTAAACTAGAATCTAGATAAGGCTTAAACACTCGGTTCATCAAATCCATAAAGACTGTTGGGGCATTAGTCAGGCCAAATGACATTATCAAGTACTCATAATGGCTATAGCGAGTTTTAAAAGTTGTCTTAGGGACATCGGATGTCCCAATCTTTACCTAGTAGTAGACGGATCTCAAATCAATCTTGGAAAATACCTTGACACCCTGAAGCTGGTCAAATAAATAATCAATTCAACTCAACGGATACTTGTCTTTGATAGTGACCTTGTTCAACTGCCGATAATCTATGCACATCCTTATCGGTCCATTATTTTTCTTAATAAATAATACTGGCATACCCAAAGGTGAAACACTAAGACTAATGCATCCCTCGGCAAGCAATTTGACCTTCTATGGACCTAACTCAACTTTGCCTATTATTATCTTATGTGATTTATTAGATGTGCAAGAAGAACAACTTTGGCATGTTTGAAGGAGTGCAAGACTGCTATTAATTGGACCATTTCTGACATAAAGGGTATCAAACCGGCTTCTTTAATGTACGAGATTCTACTGGAAGATGGACACAAACATTCCATAAAAGCATCAAAGAAGGATGAATTTCAATATGAAAGAAGTGGTAAAGAAAAGGTGATAAAGTGGTTGGATGCGGGAATCTATTTCCCCATCTCTGATAGCAATTGGGTTAGCGCACCTCCAATGTGTTCCGAAGAAAGGTGGGATGCAGGTTTGGAGAAATGGAAAGATAAGGTCATGCACCTCATCCACTATGTAACTAGGACCTTGAGTGGTGCCCAACTCAACGACATATTGACCGAAAAGGAGATGCTAGCAGTGGTATTCGCTTTTGACAAGTTTAGGTCATACATAATAGGTTACAAGATAATAGTTTATACTAACTATGATGCTCTCAAGTACTTAATTGAGAAGAAGGAGTCAAAGCCGCGTCTGATTCATTGGATGTTTCTACTACAAGAATTTGACTTAGAGATCTATGATAGAAAAATAACAAAAAACCAAGTGGTGGATCATTTGTCCAGGCTTGAATGAGAGAAAACGAAGGTGGAGATAGGATAGATGTTGGAGACTTTACCGGAAAAATAGTTGCTGGAAGCAAGCCATGGGTTAGCATCATAGTATGCAAATATTGAAAACTACTTGGCGAGTGGTATAGTTCCCTCTGACCTATCCTCTGTGCAAAAGAAAATATTCTTTTGTGATTAACGCCAATACTTTTGGGATGACCCTTTTCTGTTTAGAATTTGTGTTGATAACATGATCCAGAGGTGTATCCCCAAGAGATAAAAGTTCTATTTTGCAAGCTTGTCATGCGTCACCATATGGTGGACATTTTGGAGGAGTAAGGACGGCCACTAAAGTTTTGGAATTTGGCTTCTACTGGCCAACCTTATTAATTGATGAATAGTTGTATGTAAAATATTGTGATGAATTCCAAAGAATTGGAAACATTTTCTATTGTCACGAGATGCATATGAATCCAATTCAGGAAGTGAAAGTATTTGATGTGTGAGAAATAATTCATCGAGCTTTTTGTCAGCTCATATGGCAACAAGTACATACTTGTAGTTGTGGACTATGTTTCGAAATGGGTGGAAGTTGTGTCACTCTCTACGAATAATACAAAGGGGGTCATTGGTTTTATGAGGAAGAATATCTTCATCCAATTTGGCACTCCGAAGGGCAATAATTAGTGATGGAGGCACCCATTTTTGCAATCGAGCTTCTAGAAAGTTGTTAGAAGAATATGGCATTTTCCATAAGGTTGCCACCCCTTATCACCTATAAACAAGTGGGCAGTAGAGGTGTCGAATAAACAGATAACGAGTGTGTTCACAAAGACCGTGAACGTTACGAGAATGGATAGGGAGAGATAGTTATATGATGCACTCTGGGCTTACCGCACTGCTTTCAAGACTCCAATTGGCATGTCGCGTATAAATTAATGCTTGGGAAGGCATGTCATTTGTTGGTCAAGCTAGAGCATAGAGCTTTATGGGTATTGAGGCAATTAAATCTTGATATTGAAGCCGCAGATACAAGTAGAGTAATTGAGTTGCACCAGCTCAATGAGTTTTGCTATTATGATTTTGAGAGAACGAGGTTCTACAAAGATATGATGAAGATGATGCATGACAAGAACATTCTCGAGAAAAATTTTACGCTTGGGGACTTGGTATTTCATTCAATTCAAGACTGAGGTTATTTCCAGCCAAATTGAAGTCAAGATGGTCAGGATCATTTTGCGTGGTAGAGATGCATAGTACTAGAGCAGTTGAGATTGAATCTGAAGATTTCTCATGCAAGTTCAAAGTCAATGTACAACGACTGAAAGATTATCAAGGCATGGGGGAGGAAATGAAAGTGGTATCAACTATTTACTTGGAGGATCCATGAGGTGGATTAGCCTGAGTCGTGCCATGATGTCAAATCAGGCGCTTCCTGGAAGGCAACCCACTATTATGTTGTATTTGTCATGCCATATCATTAACTAAGACACTTGTTGGGAGGCAACCCAATCATAGAATAAATGTAGTTAAGCATTTTAATGTTAAGTGGATTGCGAGTTAGCTTCTTGAAATTTGACGTGTTTTGCCAGGTGTTGCAGCTACTCAGATGAAAGATGTGCTTAGGAGTTGGATATCGAGGAAAAAGCATGTGAAAAGAATAGGGGACAAATAGGAAATCGCATGAAATTGTAGGGCAAATTCCAAATCATAGAGATCAGCACGCAAAGAGGCACCTCGCACGCCAAGGACCTCGCCCCTCAGCTCGCCTCTTGTGCTTTATAGCGCGGAAGTCCTCGTTCCTGACCCTGCCTTACACGTGTATGTCCCCGCCCCCGCCTCACTTTGCCTGGATCATCACAAGAGAGGAAGCGCACCTCACATCTCCTCGCGGCAACTTCCCCTCGCCCTATGTTCATCGTCGCGCCAATTGACGCCCTAGGTAAGTTCTGTTTTTCCTTTTTCTTTTGTTTTTTGTTCGACCCTTACCCAGCCCCCTCCAACCAAACCACCCCTAATTAAGACCCATCACTCCTTAACAAATTAAAACAACGCACTCAAAACCCCTCAAACCAAATGAACGCCTTTTCCGCTTTAACAATCGTGCACCACCCCTCTTCAAACCTTTTCCCCTCCTTCAAAAATTTAACACACATGACATTCACCCCAATGCCTCACTGCCTCGAGAACGCAAAGGTAAGTTCTCTTCTCACTTATCTTTCTTACTCCATGGTGAATTAGAATTGGAAGTTAGTCAACTTGATTTGAGCAACGATAGTGATATTTGGTACAATCGTTCCCAACCCCTTTCGCCACATCGGTTGTTCTTGTTGCTTTTGAGTGAGTGTTTTACACTCGATTTCCAAGCCGATTAGGGAGGGTAAGGGAATTCCTCACCCACAAAGGAACTAACACATAATGTTACGCGATGCCTTCCTGAGATTCTTTGGAAGAGCAACGTAAGGCTAAGCAATCCATGTCAATGCGATTGTTGTCCACCAACTGAGGTCCCCTCCGTACGCTAGACTAGATTGTCTGTGCTGTATGAGAAAACCAATGCAGTGAGCAACTGAGAACAGAAAAGAGAATTAAGAATGAAAGAAAGCTTGATTGCATAAATGAAAGCTATTACAGAAAAGCTACATGGTGTCGAGGGGGAGAGACACTAGTATAGAGAATTGTTTGCTTGATAGAAAGTTTTGAATGGTTGATCCCCCCTAATAATGCTATAAAAAAAATAAACCAAAGTTATATGACTTTACCTAAGGAAGCTGTAGGAGCATACTACAAGAAAATAAGTAAATCTACTCGATAT